>BQNB010124566.1:0-19917 GCA_026074375.1 Tanacetum coccineum
AGCAATTCTATGCAATTTTTTCATTACATAAGAAAAATCACTAAAACTAGCTGTTTTATGCAAAGAAAACTTGATTGCTATATTACATTACATGTAAAAACCTTCCTGGATTTAACTATGCATTCACCAATACATTTCTCAGTTAAATCACACCAGATTCACTAACCACACAGTTTGACTTACTGAACAAGTCAACTGTGTAAACTGGACTCCAGATTCTGTATCATTTAAAGTATAGTGTTATTCAAATAAAACAAAAAACAATCTTACTTTCAACTTCTTGCTGATACAAATATCCAAAAGAAGACTTTGAACTTTTGTCACGTGAGACCTTGATGTCCACACCACACTAGACCTTGTCTGTTAAGATAAAACAATCGTGAAATTCTGATCGAAGTCCCAAATAAACACAGTTACGCTTCCAACATTTACAGATTCATATGTAGCAGAATGTTTCTTTGCCAGAGGTTTGTATCTTGGAATTTAAGCCACATGACTCGAGAATCTCTGTAGACCCAATAATACGCAGACCTTTCAACTGTAAAATGCTCTGTGGAAGGCGACGTATTCCTGTATATTCTATGTTTAACTCTTTCAAACATTTTACATGCCCAAGTTCCAAAGGCAATACCAAATTTTCACAGCCTCTGAGTATTAGCCTCTCAAGATTCGGAGTACTCCCGAGGTGAATAGTCTTCAACTTTGAATAACTGAGGTCAAGATGTTCGAGCTTTAAACTTTGAGCAGGCATTTGAAATTCTACCAAATCATTACAGTAATAGAGTTTTAGCGTCTTTAGATTCAGATTATTCCCGAGGTGAAGGTTTGTCAACTTTGAACAAGTGAGGTCTAGCGTCTGTAGATTCGGAGTATTCCCGAGGTGAAGGTTTGTCAACTCTGAATAACTGAGGTCAAGATATTCGAGCTTCAAACTTTCAGAAGGCATTTGTAAGTCTACCAAACGACTACATAAATTGAGATCTAGCGTCTTTAGATTCGGAGTATTCCCGAGGTCAAGGTTTGTCAACTTTGAATGACTGAGGTTAAGATGTTCGAGCTTTGAACTTTCAGAAGGCATTTGAAATTCTACCAATCCACCACACTGACTCATATGTAGCGTCTTTAGATTCGGACTATTCCTGAGGTGAAGGTTGGTCAAGTGTGAAACACCGAATTTTAGCGTCTTTAGATTTGGAGCATTTCCGAGGTGAAGGTTTGTCAACTTTGAATGCGTGAGGTTGAGATATTCGAGCTTTGAATGATGATCATCAGGTATATGAAGCTCTTCGAAATCAAAACATTCAGAAATAGTTAACTTCTCAAGATTTGGAGCCAACCTAATGTCAAAGGTCCTCAACATTGAATACCTGATAGTGAGGAACCTGAGGTTATTTAAAACCTAACATAAGTACAAAAAAACAATTAATATTGGTGGAATGACAAAACCAATAGATATATAGGATGATAATGAGTGATGAAAAACAACAATTTAACCATTATTTTTCTACCTTTTCTTCTCCATCTTCCCAAAGTTGAACAATATGGCCGCAATATATGTCAAGTTCGACAAGACATTTTCCTTGAAATGTACTCGGTAAACTCGAAAAAGGGAAATCATGCCATCTCATAAATCGTAAGGAAGTTGGAAGATATTGGTTAACTTTATCAAATTTCCGGTTTAAACATGGAAGGAATGGGCTAACTTCATCATCGAAATCGTAATGAATTATGAAGGTATCTATGTCAAGAAATCTAAGATCCTTCATTTTTGCTAGACCTTTTATTGCAATTTCAGCATTGAAACCCGGTGAAGAAAAGCTTAGACATTTTGTTACTCGGGTACCCTGTAATCAAAAAAATAATGACCATGATTAAATTCCAATAAAAACCCTTAATTTTTGTCGGAACCCTAAATTTCAAAACGCCCAAAATCACTCAAAACATGATCAAATTGAGGGTGAATAAAGATGATATAAAACGAATTGAATGATAATTCGATTCAAATTAATGAATCTTTGAATGATTATTAGAGACACAAACAAAGTGCAAGAAAAGAATTGTTACGTGTTTTTTTTTAATGAAAACTAACAGTAACTTATTTTGTCTAATATAATACCTAAAAAAACAATAATATCCTTTTATTAAACGGTCAAACATAGTTAAACTAACGGAGTTAGAAATTTTGGACCGTACCCGCAATGAATGATTCATTTTAGAACAAACTCAAAAATTTTTAATCTTTTAAACCAAAAATGAAATATCCAGCGAACCGCAAGGAAAAAAGATGTTAACTCTCACTTTTATTAAATCATAACTTGATTCTTACCAGGTTATTAGTCAATATATGCTCAACTTCCTCACTAATCCACAATCGGCTATGTTTGTTAGGGTCGTCGGGGTGCGAACGGCGAACAATATTCCTACCCATTTCTTCTAAATGATCATGCATCCTCAAGTACCCACTTTTAGAAATAGTTATAAGAGATTTCTGCTCAAGAACTCTTAAACCAACTTCAGCATGAAATCCACAGCTTTCAAGCACTCTAATTGCTTCTTTTTTTCTCCAACCTTTTAATATGCATGCAACATCTAAGAATATTTCTTTGTATTCCTTCTCTAGACCATCAAAGCTTATTTCCAAGCTATCCATAGTTGCCGTTAATGGAATTGTTTTTAGTCTTTTTATGGCATTCATCCAATAAGGCTCACTTTGACCACAAAGAAATGAACCCATAACTTTGATCGTTAAGGGAAGACCATGAGCATATTGTATAACTTTTCCTGATAACTCTTCATACCTTTGAATCGGATCCGCTCTTCCAAACGCATACCTACTGAAGAGACAACCAGCTTCCGCTTCAGATAACAAACTCACATTATGAATCAAGCTCACTCGGTGGGCCACCAGTACTTGCTCATCTCGAGTTGTAATTATGATTCTACTTCCCGGCTTAAACCAATTACGGTCACCAGCTAACGCCTCAAGCTGGTCTTTATGATCCACGTCATCTAGAACAACAAGTACCTTTCTACCACGCAACCTCCTTTGCATCATACTTTTTCCACCAGAAACACTGCTTACTTCAATGTTTTGATCCTTTAGAACATCTGAAAGTACTTGTTTCTGCAACTTCTTTAGACCCTCCAAAGAGGCTTTTGAAACTTCCCGGACATTTTCAATATAGCTTTCACCTTCGAACTGAATGGATATCTGATCAAAAATAGCTCTTGCCAAAGTTGTCTTCCCCGCACCTCCCATCCCCCATATCCCTAGCATGCGAACATCACCAACACCAGGTTCTAAGAATGAAATTACTTCGTTTACACGGGTCTCCATGCCTATTAAATCTCCATCACTGCTCGAATTGATGAAACGTAACTCTAGTGAAATCTCTTCAATGATTTTCTGTATGAACTTAGCTTCATGCCTACATGTTAAATAACGATTCAATTAGCTTGTGAAAATTCCTGAACAATTTTCAGATCCTTAATACTGACATACAATCATACATGAAGTTAATGGCGATATAAGTATATATGATTTGTAATATGTAGACTCTGGTGAATGAATAACATATGTGTTTGTTAAGGTAAGGGTTTTGTACCGCTTGAAACTCGTCTCGCGTCTACCACGAAAAAAAAGAGCCAGTTGTTCATGAACTTTACATTGTACATAGAGGACCAGCATCAGTGGTGGCTCAAGCGTAAGGTATGTAAAGCTAGGGCTTTAGGCCCCCAATTTTTAAGACCCCGGATTTTTTAGGACCTTGTATATATATATAAAGTCAGTAATGTGCTTTTTTCAACCATCTTTAGAGATCCGATTCTTAAAGTCCTCAATTAACCGATAAATATTAAATAATCAGATATTTGGGCCTCTTTTGTTTCTACTTTTCATTTTTCAACATTAAGTGTTGTAGAAATTTAAGCCCAAGTATATTAAGTATATAAAAGACTAATTTTCGCAAGAAAAATAAGCAAAGTTTAAATTAAGCCATGCGATAACAACCATAAAACTATTTACATTAATGAACTGACGTTTATTTTTTCACACCCACAAACATATTTTCACTCTCTGGCTTTCTCTGATCTATTCATATACTATCATTCTTCAATCAAATTTGCTTTTAAGGATGCCTTGGTTTCCGCTAAAGAAATTGTAAAAGAAAAATAAATGTAGAACGAAAATTTGAAAGGAAAACGAGCTATTTGTAGAAATGGAAAATATGATGACGATGTTGGCAATGAAGCTATAAAAATTGGCGAAGAGACATTCAAAACCGGTTATTTCGTATACATTGCAGATCATGTTATTTCATCACTAGAAAGTAAATTTGACTAGTTAGAATGTATGAAGGTATCTTTAGTTTATTATTTAACATTTAAAAATTAAAATACATAGATGATAATAAGCTAAAAAGGTAGTTGTTTCAACCTTAAAAGTTTTTTACGCCACATTATAACAATTGTTTAGATATTAACAACATATAGTTTATTTTTGAAACTAAGAGTATTGAGAGAAATAATACGTGTCAAAATGCTACACCGATTGATATATTTAATCAAATTATAAATCTAAGTTGTTTCTATAATACTTATATCACATAAAGAATAATGTTAACCATTTCAATAATAGTTTGTTCAGCAGAAAGAAGTATTTAAAAACTAAAGTCAATTAAAAGTTATACGCAATTGAAAGTGCCATCCAAAATATTAGATTTATTGGCTCATTTATTAATTGAAAACAAAATATAATAGTATATAGATTTCCAGAAAGTAATTAAAAATTTCACATAAAATGCGTAAAAAATAAATTATATCTAACTGATTTTCGGCAAATAACTTTGATTAAAAGTCCCTGTTTTAAATCTTCGCTTTAGGCCTCCGAATAGGTTGAGCCGCCCCTGCCACCAAGTTTACGTGGAAGGACAAAAGAGGGAAAAATAACATTCTACCACTCACATTTAAACTTTCTAAAGAGTTGATTAACATGACTTGGTGGTGTCATAAGTTATAACTTATAACTTATAGGTGTAAATTCCTTAGAAGAGTTTCAGAAAGCATGTGGTATATACAATTGACAAATGACCGACGCTAACGCTTCCAATAATATAGGTGAATATTATTATAGATATGATGAAGAAATTTACTTACCCATTAGCAATGCTTTTCAACTCAAACCCAGCCAAATCAGATGCTTCTTTCAAAGCCTCTCTCCATTTTCTTGCATCGTTTTCCTCTTTATGTTTTTCAAATGAAACTCCAACTGCCCCAGTTTGTTTGCGTACTTGAGTGGGCTCCACATCATAGAACACGGGATAAGCAGTGTGCTCGTCCATCGTCTGGCATTCCATAATCTTAACAAGCTCTTCCAAGCACCAAGATGAAGAAGCATAGTTCTTGGAGAAAACAATGATGTAAAACTTCGAGTCTTCAATGGCTTTAATAAGCTCATCACTGATCATTTTCCCTTGCTTAATATTCTCATCATCCTTGTAAGTTACAATAGATTTCTGCTTAAGAGCATGATAAAGATGATCGACAAAGTTTTTACGTGTGTCTTCACCCCTGAAGCTTAAAAAAACATCATACTTGAAGCTCTTTTGAATTGATGAAGTTGAAGTAGACGCCATTAAAGTTATGATTGAAGGTTTTACTAAATTTAAAATGTGGTTGTGGGATAAAATTATATGAACTGATTGCAAATACAGTTGGTATATATACAATCTGAAGGTGGCTGTGTTAGTGTGAAAACAGAATATTCAATTATTTGGAAAACAAAAGCCCATGATTTGGTCAAATGACGATGTTTCCTACTTGAACGTAAGATGCATCTATGATCCTTCTTTCATTCACTTCTTCACATTTTGTTAATTTTATTCTAGGGTTTTTGGCATTAAATAGTCGCGTACTTTCTCAAATGTGCCCATATGGTACGCGTACTAAAAAAATTGCCCATATGGTACCTCAACTTTCAATTTCGTGCTAATATGGTCACAAACTTTTTTTTCCACCTGCTTGACCTGCAAAGTGATGATGTGGTCTGCCAAGTCATCAAAAGTGTACGTATTCTATGTTTTCGTCCGATTTCTTACGTATTCGTCCGATTTCTTACGTTTTCTTCCGTTTTTTACGTTTGCGTCCGATTTCTAACGTTTCCGTCCCTTTTTTTACGTTTTCGTCCGATTTCTTATGTTTCCGTCTGTTTTTTACGTTTTCGTTTGTTTTTTACGGTTTGTCCGATTTCTTACGTTTTCGTCTATTTTTTACGTTTTCGTCTGTTTTTTCACGTTTTTGTCTGTTTTTACGTCTTCGTCTGATTTCTTACGTTTTTTCCGTTTTTGTCCGATTTCTTACGTTTTCGTCCGATTTCTTACATTGTCGTATGTTTTTTACGTTTTTGTCCGATTTCTTACGTTCTTCATCCATTTTTTACGTTTTCGTTCGTTTTTTACGGTTTCGTCCGTTTTTTATGTTTTCGTCCGTTTTTTTACGTTTTCGTCCGTTTTTTATATTTTCATCTATTTTTTAAGTCTACGTCCGATTTCTTACTTTTTTATCGTTTTCTAATGTTTTTCTATGTTTCCGTCTGTTTTCTTTCATTTTGGACGTTTTCTTTTGTATATTGACCTCTTTCTTTGTTTTTTACGTTTTATACGTCTTTATTCAATTTAAAAAACAAACAAAAACATAAAAAAGACAAAAATAGATGGAAACGTAAGAAAACAGACGAGAACACGAAAATGTAAAAAACGGACGAAAACGTAAAAAATGGACGAAAACTTAAAAAAAACTAACGAAAACGTATAGTATAAAACCAGACGGAAACGTAAGAAAACAGACGAGAACACGAAAACGAACAAAAACGGAAAAAAATGGACGAAAATGTAAAAACGGACGAAAATGTAAGAAATTGGACGAAAACGTAAAAAACAGACGGAAACGTAGGAAATCTGACGAAAACGTAAAAAACGGGCGAAAACGTAAAAAAATGAACGAAAACGTAAAGTATAAAACCAGACGAAAACGTAAGAAATCGGACCAAAACGTTAAAAAACGTAGCATTTTTAGTACACGTACCATATGAGTACATTTGAGAAAGTAGATAACTATTTAATGTGTGTTTAATATAAACAAATACTTTATATTTTATTAATAAAATGGCACGTCAGCTTTTGGAACAAATTTAGCCGGTTTAACCGGTAGTCGGTAAAAAAGTGACCATATGGGCACGGAATTGTAAGTTGAGGTACCATATGGGCAATTTTTTTAATACACGTACCATATGAGCACATTTGAGAAAGTACGCGACTGTTTAATGCCAAAAACCCTAATTTAAATTGATTTTTATAAAAACATTATTTAATTTAGTTTTTCGAGTAATGTCGATAATTGGTATAAGAATTTCCGTCTTTCGTATTGATATATATATTTTTTATGTGTTCATTTGCCGTGGTACGTCTGTTGATTTCTTTCGTTGCGTTTTTACTCGGTGCATATACGTATCCTTTCTTTCAAAGGATTCTTATGTCATTTGATCCACGTCTACTTGCATATATGGAATCTCCTATATGCATTCTAGCCTTTGACTCGATATTCGTTTGTTATCCTATTCGATTGTTCTTAACCCTTGGAGTTCGTTGATACCAGAAGATCGTGATAGCTTTGATGTGCTTGTGGGAATGGACCGGTTATCCAATAGGAAGTTTGGGATAGTATGTCATGGGAAGGTGGTTAGGATGCCGTTGAAAGGTGATGAGATACTTCGGGTTCATGGTGAACGTACTCAAGGAGTCGTGAAAACCTTAATGAACACTAAGGTATGTGAATCGAAATTGAGTGGTATTTTTGTCGTACGAGACTTTATTGACGTGTTTCCGGAAGACTTGTCAATGACCATCGCAATGACAAGTTGAGTTCCGCGTAGACTTAGTTCCTGGAGCGACGCCAGTCGCGAAGTCTCCATATCGTCTAGCACCTTTGGAAATGCAAGAATTGTCTGAACAACTTCAAGAGTTGCAAGACGAAGGTTTCATACGACCTAGTCATTTTTCGTGAGGAGCACCAGTGTTGTTTGTTAAGAAGAGGAGCATGGAGTTCATTTGAAGTTAGAGTTGGAATTACTGAGGAAGGAGAAGTTGTATGAAGGCAGTGAAGAATTGGGAAGTACCTACGACACCATCCGAGATATGATTATTCTTAGGATTGGCAGGTTACTTACCTATGTTTCATCGCAAACTTTTCTAAGATTGTTAAACCCCTTACTTCCCTAACTTAGAGGAATCAGAAGTATGAGTAGGGCGCAGAACAAGAAGAGGCTTTCTAGACTTTGAGGAATGATTTGTGTGACGCCTCGATTAATTGAATGTAGGGGTTGATGCGTTGAGAAGAAATGGAGAGTGAAACTAAGACGAGTAAGAGCAATGTCCATGACTATCTAGTCAAGTGTTAAGGACATGATATTGGCTACTCCAAGTGAGACGTCTAAGGTAGAGAATGTGCCAGTAGAAATGCTGAGTGACCTGAACCAACAAATGGAAAAGAGAGCAGATGATGGTTGTACTTTATGGATTAAATTGTATAGTAAGTATGAGTATGAAACTCGCTACCATCTAGGTAAGGCAAATGTGGTGATTGAGGCGTTAAGAGGGAAGGAACGAGTGAAATCTAGACGTGTTCGAGCGATGGCTATGACCATTCAGTATAGAGTAAGAGGAATGACATTGGCAGCCCAAAGTGAGGCGTTCAAGCAAGAGAACGTACGCGCAGAAAGGCTTCATGGGTTAGATTGACATATGGAAAAGAAGGAGGATGAGAGTTTGTACTTTATGGATCATATATGAGTTCTGTTAGTAGGGAATGATGAGAACAGTAGTAATGGATGAGGCTCATGCATCAATGTACTTGGTACATTCGGGAGCGAATAAGACGTACTATAACCTTGGAGACATGTATTGGTAGCCATGTGTAGAAAAGGGTATAGTTACCTATGTTAGAAATTGTTGGATTTGTTTAAGAAGTGAAAGCTATGATGTCAAAGACTTTTGGCTTGCTACAACAGCCTGAGATACTTGAGTGAAAATGAGATAGAATCACCATGGATTTTATCAATAAATTTCCAAGGTCAAAGTAGCGAGTATGATGTAATTTGGGTGATGGTCGATAGACTGACCAAGTAGCTCATTTTCTAGCTATACAAGAGATTTCAAGATGTAAATTTGGCAAGGATTTATATTGATGAGATAATAGCAAGGAATGGAATTCTGGTGGCGATCAACTCAGATTTAGATGGATGATTTACTTCATGGTTTTGGCAGATGCTGCAGAAAGTGTTAAGGGCTTGTGTTATTGACTTTAGTGGTAATTAGGATGTTCACCTACCGCTAGCGGAATTCTCCTACAACAATAGTTATCATTCGAGTATTCGGTGTGCTCCATTTGAAGCATTGTATGGAAGAAAATGTAGGTCGCCTGTTTTATGGGCAGAAATTGGTGAAAGTAGCTTGATTAGACCTGAACTGGTTAAGGAAACAACTGATAAGGTAGTGTTGATTAAGTAAAAACTCAAAGCGGCAAGGGATCGTCAAAAGAGCTATGCTAATAATAGGCGTAAACCGTTGGAGTTCGAGGTAGGAGATCGTGTGTTATTAAAGGTGTCACCATGGAAAGTTGTGATTCAATTTGGAAAGAGAGGCAAGTTAGCACCGAGGCATGTAGGACCATTCGAGATCCTTGAAGGGATCGGCCTTGTAGCTTATCGGTTAAGATTGCCCGAGGAGTTGAGTAGTGTGCATAACATATTTCATGTGTCAAATTTGAAGAAGTGTTTGGCAGATGCTAGTTTGCATGTGCCTCTGAATGAAATCAAAGTAGACAAGACCTTACGTTTTGTTGAGGAACCCGAAGAGATTATGGACCGCGAGATTAAGAAATTGAAGCGTAGTAAGATAGCACTTGTGAAAGTTTGTTGGAATTCAAAGCATGGTTCCGAGTTCACTTGGGAGCGCGAAGATCATATGAAGTCTGAGTATCCTCAGTTATTTGTGGATCATGATGTTGAATCGGCTAGTTAAATCTCAAGATGAGATTTCCCTAAGGAGGGGATAATGTGACAACCATGATTTGAGTAGGTTAGTTATACCTTTAGAATTGGCTAAGAGTTCATTTTATGTGTTTAAGTGTTGCTCTAAGTGATTTTATGTGTGCTAAGTGAGTTAATTATGTGCTTGATATCATTTTGAGGTGTATGGGCATCTCATTTTGAGTATGTTGTGTTGGATAATGAGTATTCCATTTGTTCACGTTTAGTGATAATGGAAGGGAATGGTGTATTGCATGTAATGCTATGTCAATAGTTGGATAATTAAGTGTTAAGCATTTAGGAGAAATGTGGCATTATAAAATTGAAATGAGTGAGTGAAATATGGAAGTTATAGCAAACTTTCTAAAAATAGAAAGTGGTTTGGTGAAATGAAAGTTATATTTAGAAAGTCTAGTTTGTAGCGTTTAAGTAAAAAAGTTTAATCAAATTAGCTTAGGTTTTTATAAAAACTTAAGGTAATATATGTAATAATATAAATAATAATAATAAAAAATAGGAGTGAGGGTTTGCACCCAAAACAAAAAGAAAAAAAAAGATTTTGAGTTGGATTAAAATTGATAAAACCTGTAGATAATAAAAACCCTAACTCCCATTTTTTTTGCCTCCTTCTCCTCCTTGTGTGTGTGTCCGACCCCCTCAGCCGTCAAGAAAGCAGAAAAAAATTTTGATCCAATATTTTGTGAGCTAGATCGTGTAGGATCGAGTTAGAACGCTGGTATTGATCTTCCCTGTTTAATCCTTAAGATATATTATATATATATATATATATATATATATATATATATATATATATATATATATATATATATATATGATAATTAATTAATGATGGATTCTAGGGTTCATAAAATACAACATTTTAATGATAATTAATGATGTTTAATCATATTGCAATGATTAGGGTTTAATTAAGATCATATAAGTGTATTCGTTAGGGTTTAGATCGTGTTAGAACTTGAATTAGAATAGGGCAGAATTTAGGGCTGTGTTGTTTGGATGTTATCTTAATGATGGTAATAGTTTTTGTCAAGTTTTCGGTGTCTATAATGTAGCTCAGAGAGTCTAGTTTCCAGAACATCCAGCCTCGAAAGTTTTTAAGGACGTAAGCCTCGAAAGTTTTTAAGGTCGGGAAGTCATTCAAATGTTGGTTATACTAAAAGTTGTCAAAACAGTAAATACGGGTCAGATTTAGGTCATGTTTGTGAGGGTAAAACCCTAACTTAAAATTCGAATTGAGCTTAGCCCTTCTACAGTAGTTAAGTTCCATATGTATATAGAGAAACCCCAGAAGGATACCTTCTAATTTTATGTCTAAGTATGGTTAATAAGTCCAAACTTTTTAGTGTGCAATCAGATCCGAATTGGGACTGTTTTGAAGTTTGATTTTCTTAGGAGTACTTGTGCATGTAAATGGCTTTTGGAAATCCAAAGGTAGTTAATATACTCATAAATGAACATGGGTGATTTTTGGTATGAATTATGAGGGTCATTAAGTAAGGGTTTGGGGTACGTAAAGTCATGATAAAATTCTGCAATTCTGAGTTAATTATAAGTAACTAGTGGAAGGAGTTAATGAAGTGGTTAAGTTTGGGCATGGTGTCGGGGTGACCCATGATGGTTAATTAAACCCTTAGACATCCATCATATGAGTGTTACATGGACATGAGCTTTTAGCTTGGTCGCGTGTAACACATTTGTGTTTGTATTGTGTAGCTTGTGTGGATATTGTTTGGAAGCTGCTTGTGCTTCAGGTGAGTTTCATAGCCCCTCTTTTCTTATGATTTATTGGGGTGGAAATGATGCAAAGTGTTTGGAAATGTTTTGATTACTGTGATAATGTGTTGTCAAAGATGCATGGACTATACGTGACTATTGTATGTTGTGTGCTACATGTTTTGTGATGTGATATTGAGAATTGTGAACTAAGTCAGGGGGGATCACCTGCGGGTATCCATGGCCTGTTTAGTGGAAGGTACTGTGGCCTAGCGGGCAGGATGGTTACTTTGAGAGTATCCACGGCCGGGGCTAAGGGGGTAACCACAGGGACCTTGGTACGATTGAGACGTCTTATAAATCGTTACTGGGAAATCGTGTAATTGGATTGTATTGGATTGGATTGTATTGGATTGGTTGTGCATGCTAGCCTGTATGATAGTTCATTTATTGTCCTGCAATGTTTTCTTTATTATCACAGTAATGTGCAGTTTGGATTTTATATCGTGTCTTAAACCTATGACTCTCACCAACTTTATGTTGACGTTTTTAAGCATCATTTTCAGGTGAGTATCGTGATGATAAGAAGGATGTTAGGAAGAGTGGCTAGAGAGACCCTAGGCATTGCTTGTGGAGTTGTCTTTTCTAGTCTTTTCAGTTATGACATTTGTTTTGCTTGATACTTGGTTGTTGGAGATTGTTAGTATTTGGATCATTTTATTTCGTGTATGACATTACTTTAGTAATGCAAGACTTCTCTATCTTGTGTTGGGTATTGTCATGACACATAGTGTCCATTTGATTATTTCTTTCATTTAGATTTCTCTATAGTAGACACCATTGTGTTGTGATGATATCCATGATGTTACGCCTTGTGTTTCCGCCTAGGCGGGGTGTGACATAACTTTTATACCTACTTTGACTGGATAAAGTATTGTTGATGTTGCCATTGTTTCAAATTGTTAAATGAGTCTTCAACACGAGTTCAATGCCAAATTCAACATATTTGTTTTAAGAGCACAAGGTATGCGAACACCGCCACATCAGCGCCACATCAGCTTTAACACCATAACACCAACACCCAAAATACTCAGGTAATCATAACACCATTAACATCATTTTTTGAGACTTACCACTTTTTTTTTCCAATTTTTAAAATAAACTAAATTCATTTCATTAAATTAAAAATACAAATTACAATCCTAAAAACAAAAAAAAAACATTCGAAAATTAGAAAAAATAACAACTAGTTCCGGTACAAGTTATATTTGGCTCGAATGGTCTTTTTTTGTTCTTCGATAAAATATGCGTCGTCCTTCGGCAAATCTTTCGTGCTAATAGCGAGAAATTTCATCTCTTCCAAACACATCACCGTGCGGTCTTTTTCCAAAAAGATCCGTCGTTGGGAAAGTCGGACATTTTTTTAGCCGGAATTGAAGTTAGTTTGAAGATATAGAAAATAGTTTGAAGATGTAGAAGTGGATAAAAATATATAGGTAAGGAGGTTATATATATGGGGTAAAATTTTAGAAATTTTTTTTTTTTTAAATCTAGCCGTTGAAGGCTTTTAATGTTTAAAAAAAAAATTCAAATTTTAAATTTTTTTAAAAAAAAAATTGCAAAAACTAGCCGTTGGTTTAATTTTATTTTTTTTAAATTCAATACCAACGCGCGTTGAGTCTAACGCCATTGGCCAACGCCGAGCAGCGGTGTGGTAACGCTGGCAACGACGAAGCCACATAGGCTCAACGCCGAACACGGCGTTACCATACCCCGTGCTCTAATCATGAGTGTTTGAAGGGGGTTTTTTAGTTAGAAATTGAGAATGTTGGTAAAATGGTATTGATTGATATTTGAATTAAGATATGAAATCTTGTTTAATGATGAAAATGAGTGTTATGGTGGGGCCAATTTGGCAGTGTAGCTTTTGACTAAAGTGAAAGAAAGAATTTGCAGGTAAGGAGAATGACTTTTTGGGGAGAAATGAAGAAAATATTGGAGAGAATATAGTGACAGATGGATTGCAAAACAAGAGGTGTATGTTTGTGCTCATTTTTTTTCTTTATTTTTAGTAGAATTTATTCTTTTTATATCTCTATTACACATAAATAAAAAATGTTTTTGTTTAAAATCTAAGAAACTTAAAATCAATTAATGTTGAATTTTTGAAATAACTTTTTAAAACATAAACTTTAATTTTATGTTTAACTTTTTATAAAAAAATTCAAATAATGTTGTCTTAATTTTATCAAAAAATTTAATATTATACGTGACAATTTTTGACAACTTTATTTTAATTTTAATGTAGTTTCTAAAAAGACGAAAGGATATTTTCTTTTGTATTTAATCCCAACGGTAATAATTAAAAAAAATCCTTTCACAAATTATAAGACACTCTATTTCAGAACTAATGTATTTCATTTTCAGTTTCACTAAATTTTTTATATCTTACTCCCTCCGTCTTATTTTTATTGTCTATGTTTCCTTTTTGGGATGTCCCAATTTAATTGTCCACTATTAAAAATAGATTACAAACTTTAAAGAAGACTTTAATTAAATAGCTAAGGGTAAAACTGTCTTTCTGTCAAAAAGTAAAAAAGAGAAAGCATTAATAAATGCATTTTTCTTAAACTGTGTGTTTTTTGTCGGGGGACAATAATTTTGGGACGGAGGGAGTATTTGATAAAAAACATTTGTTGAATTATCGTATCTTACAACATTTTTTAATTACATTTTGATTAATTTACATTGTATGTATAAACATTACACGAAATACTTAACCACAATATCACAATTATAACTATTTGCCGCTATAATATCTCGTTGTTATACACTAGTACTCACCTAGTTTAACTATAATTCAAATATAAACAATTCATGTTTTAAGGAAAGCTCTTAACAACAAAGGGATCATCAAGGTTCGTTTGGTATATATAACCATAAGTAATAAAAATATACCAAGATTGATATAAATATTAAAATCGGACCGGTGGTTAATTGGTTAAATAAACGTGAATCATTTATTATTTTCGGATATATTATATTAGACGCGTAACGGATTTATAATATGAAAATAATAACAATAACCAATAAATATACTTGAAACTTACTAGGAGTTTTTATAAACTGAATTGGGAAAGTGGATTTGCAACAAGTCGTTCGACTTGAGATCGTTTTTACAAACGGGAAGGTCATGGCGAAATTTATTTAGATTTCTACATTTAGTAATGTTTTACTAAAACTGCTATTATTTTAGAAAACCGATAAAGGGGACCAAGATTATATTTTAAAGATACATTAATTTGTATTATACGATAATCCGACCATGACAAAAACTATTACTATTTATATGAGTACGATTATTTTAGTAGCGATTCGTCGAGGAAACGAATATAAGTTATAAAATATTATTTTATTATTTTATTAATTATCAAGCTAGAGGTAACCTAATAATTGTTGTTAAGGCTTACAACATTGTTTAACTTAATTGGAAGTCTTATAAACGTTCGACATACGATTTACAAGAATCTTTTATTTTATTAAGCGGTTGGATTTCCAGAAAATGAGTCAAACTAATTGGTTTAATTATTTTACTCACACTTATTATATAATACTTGCAAAGCATTATATACGTCACATTAATCGTTGGATTGGTTGCCTTTGTTATATGATTCGCGGTATGAGTTATATAAGGGTTTGTTTTGTTCATTATAGATGTAAATATTAGAAATATTACATACATTGCGTTCACTTTTAATTTATTTATTTAACCAACCACCAAACTAGTAACAACTGTTAATCTAAATCTTTTATCAACGTGTTGCGTTGAGGTGACTATCCATTGGGAAACCCAAATTCATTATCCTAGGCTAGTGGGACTTAGCCGTTAAGATTAGCTGCAACTTCTTGATCAAGCCGCTTCGTCTTCCATTCGTATTGTGCATATTAGATGCCTATATGTCAATCGTTCTACATCATCGAATGAGTTTATAACCTCGCTTTTCAATCTTTTGAATGTTTATAAACCCGCGAGGGGGATACATGCTTGTTTACAAATGCATTTACATGTTTGATTACAAATTGGTTCACATACTCTTTTACATAGCTCGCTATGGGATATATTACTTGACTTCATTTTTGGTCACAAATATATGTACTTTACTTTTGAAAGGATTACGGATTAGCTTAACGCGGATTGAAATGATGGACAAAAACGGTATGCTCGGGTGTTCTTGGAGGGGACAGCGTGTAAAGGAGAGTACTTATTTTTACTTTATGACCGTGTGTTCTTGGAGGGGGGACACCGGTAGGGAGTAATTATTTTTTACTTTATGCCCGGGTGTTCTTGGAGGCGGACCAACGGTAACTGGATACATATTTTACTTTATGCCTGGGTGTTCTTGGATGGGGAACCGTAACGGGAGTATATGTTCTTTAATCAATTGCACGCGTGTTCTTGGTGGGGGACACCTGTGTTGGGTTATATATAAGTTACGTCTCTGCGTCATGAACTGTAAATGACTTGGGAGGGTGAGCGCGATGTATGTATTAGATCTATACGGGTGTGGATCCTGTTGGGTGATTAGCTATCGCCGGGTAACGAACGTTATAGTGTGATGTCCACGCGAATGATATAAAATAGATCTATTCGGATTGAATCCCCGTATCGGGTGATAGCTATCACTAGGTAAAACGGATCGTTTTAACATGTCGGGATTACGATTGGTTGGGTCTACAGGGCCCCTACAAAATATACAGGATTTATTACTGTTATATTGTTTTTTAATTTTTTGTGCATCGGTTTTCATTGCTAATTTGTGTAATCTAATCATTTTTTATACTCTCACGGATATTTACTGTGCTTGAATATTAAGTGCACATACGTACTTAAAAAATTGTGGTGACCATTAAATTGATCATGCATTTCTTTATAATTATTTGGGTTAAGATTGGTACTTTTTGGTAGTCATTATTATAATGTGGTCGTGCATTTCTTGATTAAATCTGTGGGATGTTTTCATTGGTACTGTGATGACACAGTGGAGACAAATTCATTCCATTTGAAAACTGCATTATATATTATACTAACCATGAACTCCCCAACATTTATGTTGACCCAGTTTATGCATGTTTGTCTCCTAGTTGTTATAGTTTCGTGCTTTACTTGAGTGCATTGGAGTCGTACATGCAGTTTTTGTTGGGTGTTGCATGTATCGGACTATATGTTTTATACATTGTTAAGTGATTCATGAGTTTTTTTTTCTAACGGACACATTTAGAGGTCGTTCTCGCGCAGCAGTTGCAGAATATCATTCATCAGATCGTCACTCAAGTGACTGCTAATGTGAACAATGGGAATGGAGGAAATGGAAATGGTAGGAACGATGGATGTTCCTACAAGACTTTCACTGCTTGTAACCCTAAGGAGTTTGATGGAAAGGGTGGTGCAGTAGCACTCACCTGTTGGATAGAAAAGATGGATTCGGTGTTTGAAAACAGTGGTTGTACTGCGAACCAGAGAGTGAGGTATGCTGCTAGTTTTTTTGTGAACAAAGCTTTGACTTGGTGGAACACACAAGTCCAAGCGAGAGGTCGTGAAGCTGCAATTGGTATGAGTTGGAATGACTTTAAGGCGTTGCTTGTAGAGGAGTTCTATCCAAGCAACGAGATGGAGAAACTAGAGAATGAGTTTTGGAACCACACTATGGTAGGAGCCAATCATGTCGTCTACACTAACAGGTTTCATGAACTGGCCAAACTAGTTCCTCACTTAGTTACTCCTGAATCTTCGCGTATCAAGAGGTACATCCATGGACTGGCACCTCAAATCCATGGTATGCTTCGAGCGACCCAGCCAACTACTATTCAGAGTGCTATCTTGACGGCTGGAATACTTACAGATGAGGTTGTCCGTTGTGGGACATTGACTAAGGGAAATGATAAGAGGAAAGAGATAGAGGAATCAAGTAAGCAAGGGAGTACTTGGAAAGACAATAAGAAATCTAAGACTGGATCGGGGTTTATAGTGACCGTTCCTCCCAGGAACAACAATGTGAGCACATACCCTAAGTGTGCTAAGTGTTATACTTTTCACCCGGAGAATGCACCTTGTAAGCTGTGCTATAACTGCCAGAAACCGAGTCATTTTGCGAGATAGTGTTGGGCACCGATTAGGCAAGTGGCGCCTGTGAATGTGGTGAAGATGGGGCAGAATCAGAGGGCATGCTATGAATGTGGGAGTCTTGACCATCTTCGCTATGATTGCCCCAAGTGGAAACAAGTAACTAGACAGGCAAGGAACCAGTTGGCTTTGGAGGGAAACAAGAACACCCAAAACAATGGGAACCAAGCAAGAGGAAAGGCATTTAATGGAAATGCAGAAGAGGCTCTTCAGGATCCCAAAGTTGTGACGGGTACATTTTCTCTAAATAATCAATTTGCTACTGTTCTTTTCGATTCTGGAGCTGATTTTAGTTTTATTTCTACTAAGTTTGCGCCTTTACTAAATGTGGAACCTTGTATTGTAAACCCTAGTTATGCGATACAAATAGCTGATGGTAAGAGTGTAGAAGTTGATAGGGTTATTCGTGATTGCAAACTAGGACTAGAAAATTCCTTGTTCACTATAGATTTGATACCGTTGGGTTATGGAAGTTTTGATGTGATTGTGGGGATGGATTGGTTGTCCAAGAATAAGATTGTTATAGTATGTCATGAGAAGGTAGTAGAGATACCAATAGATGAGGGTGGGATACTTCGAGTTCATGGGGAACGTATTTGGAAAGCCGCCAAAGCCCTAATGAACGCTAAGGTAGATGAACCTAGAATAAGTGATATACCCGTGGTGCGCGATTTTACTAATGTGTTTCCGGAAGACTTTTTGGGGCTACCACCGCAATGACAAGTTGAGTTCCGTATAGACTTAGTTATTGGATATCGTTTGGCACCCTTGGAAATTCAAGAATTGTCTGGGCAACTTTAGGAGTTGCAAGACAAGGGTTTCATACGACCTAGTCATTCACCGTGGGGAGCACCTATGTTATTCGTGAAGAAGAAGGATGGATCTTTTTATTTGATGGAGTCATTTCGTATGTTTATCGACTACAGGGGATCTGAACACAATAACTTATAAAAATCGTTATGTGTGCATGAGGATGACATTCCAAAGACCGCATTTCGAACGAGATATGGACATTTTAAGTTTACGGTTATGCCGTTTGGGTTAACCAATGCACCAACGTTCTTCATGGACTTGATGAACCGGGTGTGCAAATCGTATCTAGATAAGTTTGTCATTGTCTTCATTGACGACATCCTGATCTACTCAAAGACGAAGGAAAAGCATGAAGTTCACTTGAAGTTGATGTTGGAGTTACTGAGGAAGGAGAAGCTGTATGCGAAGTTTTCTAAGTGCGAGTTTTGGCTGCAGGAAGTGCATTTCCTTGGACACGTGGTTAACCAGAGTGGTATTCACGTGGACCCAAGTAAAATAGAGGCGGTAAAGAATTGGAAAGCTCTTACAACGCCGTCAGAAGTTCGATCGTTTTTGGGATTAGCTGGCTATTATAGGCGTTTCATCACGAATTTCTCCAAGATTGCTAAACCCCTTACTTCGCTAATTCAGAAAAACCAAAAGTACTAGTGGGGTGAAAAAAAGGAAGACGTATTTCAGACCTTGAAGAATAATCTGTGTGACGCTCCTATCTTTTCGTTACCAGACGGAATTGAAGATCTTATAGTTTACTGCGATGCATCGAATCAAGGAATAGGTTGTATGCTCATGCAAAGAGGCAAGGTAATCGCCTATGCATCGAGACAACTGAAGATTCACAAGAAGAATTATACAACACACGACCTAGAATTGGAAGCTGTCGTGTTTGCTCTTAAGACTTAGAGGCATTACCTGTATGGCACGAAGAGTGTCATCTACACGGACCACAAGATCCTTCAACATATTTTCAACCAAAAAGAGTTGAATATGCACCAAATGAGGTGGATCGAGCTGTTTAGTGATTATGAGTGTGAGATTCGCTACCATTGTGGTAAGGCGAATGTGGTGGCTGATGCGTTAAGTAGGAAGGAACAGGTGAAACCTAGACGTG
>BQNB010124567.1:1932-19917 GCA_026074375.1 Tanacetum coccineum
TCTTTATTTTTCAAACTAGATTTAACTTTCCTAGGGTGGGCTTCTACTTTATTCTTCAGAATTCTACTTTGTGTTTGCTGAATCTTATCTTTCTTTGTATTGCCTGAAGGCTGTGATCCGCTAGCACTAGTAGACTGTTTTACTCCTGTAGAAGACAACATAGGTTTGTTAGAAGCTAGGTTTGAGGTATGGGCTGTTTTTGTGTTTCTTGAGGATGTGACGGGCTTAGTGAATCTAACTCTTTTGACTTTGTTCATCGGGGTCACAACCACTAATTGTTCTCCAGAACTGTTGATACTAGGACATGTTTTACTGATTTTAGAAAGCATCTCCTGAATTAGTTTAGTATACTTATAGGCATATTCTAAGAGTGGATCTAAGGGATAATTAGCTTTAATATGATCGACTAGATCCCTAAGAACTGCGGATTCTTCCTGAGAATACTTAACATAGGCAGAGTGAGCTGTCCTTTTATTCAACAATTTGGGGGTTATTGGTTCCACATTAACTTGATGCAACTCTGGATCACTAGGGTGGTTTGAAACATTATTATCAACTAGGGCTTTTCCTTTAAGTTTCCTTAATTCATCCTTGAGAGCTGTAATTGCCAAAGCTTTTTCCTGAAGACTTGCATTTAAATCAGAAATTTCCACAGACTTTAAGTTGACTTGACTAATTAACTTAGCACATTGTTCTTTTGATTGAATACATGCTGGTTTAATCGAGTCATAAAGTTTCTTATAGGTCTGTTTCAAATGCTTATTCTCAAGCAATAAAAGCCTTTGTCACCCTATATACCCAATTCAATATAATTTTTCAACAAATCTCTTCAAGTACCTGTTTGATCTTATCCTTATTCATTTTTCCACTTAAGATTTAATTCTCCTCTTTCAACTTCTGAATTACCAGTGTCCTTTCTCTGGACTGAGCTTAATCAATTCATTTAATTCAAACAATTGATCAAAAGAACTTGGAACACTTTGATTAGAAACAAAATTTTCCCTTTGAAAAATTTCCTGTTTAAGTTGAGTGTCAACTTCTAAAGAGATGCAATGTTTTTCAAGAATTGTAAAACTTTTGAGCAGTTTATCGCAAGTTTATTTTTCAACGAAATCTGTTTGAAGCTCAATCTTAAGTTTGAGACACTTTTGGACCAATATCATATACATTTACATATACATACATACGAAGCACATCTAATCTACAGGCACATTCTCTTATCCATAGAAGAATTCACAATTAAGTTCACAATATCTTTGCTCATCACTTGTTCCAAGAGTCGTTCATTTTTGTTCAAAACTTGATTCATCTTAACTTCAAATGTTTTTGACTCAATACGATGTTGTTCCACACTTTCCATTGATAGAAGACATTTTAAGACATTCAAGAAAGTTCATCCAACAAATTTGTTGAATATGCTACATAAGACCTCAGAGGCTTGGTGACAAATGGATTTATTTCATCTCAAAAACAAGCTTTTGTATGTTTAAAACCCAACGCACCCTCAGGAGATATTGTGGGTGTGGTCCTTTCTTTGACACACATCAAAGTTAGCAGATGGTGTTTTAATTTCTTCAAACTCGTTTAACCATGCGACTTTAGGAAATTTCTTTTTGGAACCTCAACATTGGTGGGTCTAATAGAAAAAGATGTTGGGTTTTGAAGAAATCACAGAATCTGAGACCAAAAGGCTTGTTCAGCAGATAATTCAGTTTGTGGAACAAATCGTGTTGAAAAATCTTTATAAAGTTGGTTAAGAGTAGCATAATCTGTCGGTGTGGAATCAACTTGGTTTTCCTTTTGTAACATCATATTATCCTTATGTTTTAAAATCATTTTGGAACGACTCTTTTCAGTAAGTGCTATGGTCTCTTCTGAGTCAGGAATCACAATAGGATTAGTTTGAACAATAATATCACCAACATATAGCTTTGGTTTCGATTGCTAAGCTTACTGCAGATAGAAGGATATGAAAACCTAGAGCTTGTTTAGTGTATTATCATAGAAAACCCGAGGTTTCCATCCACATGGAACAGTTTTGTGCAGATTGATCTCTTTTAAAAACAATTTATCTAGGATGTTATGATCGCTTATTCCTAGAGCTAATTTCTCTATCAATTTTCCTAGATTCCATCTTTCTTAAAATATATTTTAGAAGAGTAACCGTTTGAAATAAAGATTCCTTTTCTTTTAAAATGTTCTGAAAGAGTGTATTAAGAAGATCAATCTCTAATACGACTGTGCACAGTTGTCTGAAAACGTTATCCTTACTCCTTAAGTCAACAATTTTTGTCCTTCTTTCAAACTTTAAAACAGTGATTCCTTATATCTTTCAAGCTCAAAACAGTTAAAGGTAATCAATGACACTCTTATTTTCTAGTTTATCTTGGTACAATTAGCAACTTAGGTTTTTAGTTGTTTAATCACAGATAATATTAAATCATCTTGTTGTGCAGAGGAGTTAGAATTCTGAACAGTTGCTTGTTGTGATTCAATCACATACTGAGAATAAGGAATGATATTGCTATCACTGGTTATTTCAGTCTCTGAATGATTCACAACATTCGACTGTTGAGAAGACGACATCACCTGCACAGCTTGATTTACCGCATTATTATTCATATTATCATGATTGTGTACCTCAGCAAGAGCATCTGAACCATAATGAGATAAATTCGCCATGAGAGCAACTTTGGCAGAGTTGAGTTCGTCACAATCAGAGTCATATGCATCTAAATCATCAGCTTGATAAGCAGCATTGTGAGTAATGACAGTCTGTGTGCCTTGACCTTCAAGAATATCTGGATCTGCCAAAAAAGCTAGTTCCTCCTCATTTAGAATTTGACCATGTGCTTGAGCTTGTACCAGCAACACTTTCTCCTTAAACCATAAATCATCCCTTTTTCTCTTTGGTTTGGTGCACTGTCTGGACATGTGACCTTCCCCTTTGCAGTTGTAGCAAATAACCATCCTCTATTTTCCAGAATTGCTTCCACTTGCTCCTAGAGTGTAAGTCCTTAAAGTACCCGCAGCAAAAGAAGTTTGTCTCCCCTGAATTGGTTGTAGTGTCACTCTTCCATTATTGATGGTAGCTTGTTGCCTAGGGTTAGACGAGTTTCTCAGCTGATTATTGGTAGTGGGATAACGGGAGGTGACAACTGCAGTAAAAAACAACATCATGTGATTGATGGCATCAATGGGATCATCACCTTTCTGGAACACTAGAACAATTAGACCGGAGTCTTGTTGGGAAAATTTAAATTGTTGGTTAATTTAGGGAGGATATTCTAATTGGGGGATGGATGATAATGGAGAATAAATGTTGTGGTGAATTGATGATAATGGAGAATAAATCATTGGATGGATAAGTTACTGAAAGAGGTGTTGATGATTGATGAGTTGAGTATTGTTGAGACTGATAAGGTGAACCATACTGTGAAGATGGATATGTTGAAGCTGGTGGTTGAAGTTGAGTGTTTTGGTAAGTGTGTTGATGAGTTTGATAAGGTGACTGTGTTATTTGGTGAGATGCAACTAAAGCAAGAGGATCAGAGTTACGTTCATGCATCAAACGAACTTCATTTGCATGTCGTTCATGTTGTTCCAAGTAAGCATGAAGCTGATCAACATTGGTAGTATGCAAGTCTTTGACCAACTTAACATCAGTAACAAATTTGCTCCATTCATCAGGAAGTGTGTTCAGAAACTTGGTATTAACTTGAAATTGCTCCAGTGGCATCTTGTAGATGTTCATATCATTGAGTAGCAGTGTGAATCTCAAGTAGTACTCGTGTAACGACTCTCCTTTCTTGTAAGTGAACTTATCAAATTCATCGTACAACTTACACTCTTGTTCTTGCTTTGTTAACGACGTTCCTTGCATGAGCAGTTTAATCTCTCCCAAAGATCCTGCTAACAGATGTAACTCACAAGAGCATAAATTTCTGTAGGAAGGCCTTAAAGAATGATAGTAATTGCTTTGATGTCACAATCAGCTTGAATGGCTTTTGCAGGGGTGAGCTTAATATATTCCTTAAGTCTTGTTACACCATCCAATGTGATTGATGGCCAGACGAGTGGAAATTTCTCAATGGAAGTAAGGATCATTCTACCATGTGGTCTATTCATCATATAAAGTTCCATTCCTGCTTTCTCCATGAATGAATCATAATACAAATGTTTTTCAAGCATTCGATGGTTTATTGTCACCACCGAGAGAAGTGATTTTAATCACAAGAAGTCCGTCCTTTGATAACGTGGTATCAAAAAGATTACTAATTGATCGATCGGTGGTAGAAAGAAATTGTGTTTGATTATGTGGTTGTCGAGTCTTGAAGTAATTCTTGAAACTACACGGGATTTTACAATTCTTGACAAAACCGAGAAAACAAGTTAATGTTTCACGGGATTTCAACAAGTCAAAGCAATAACCGGTATAATTTAAATTTGAGTTTGATATTTTTGACTAGTTTAGTTTCAAAGGAGGTTGACTAGTTTTGGTTTCCCAAACGATTAACTAGCTCTCTGTTGTCAAAGAACTGACTAGTTCGGTTCCACTAAGTTCGGTTATCTAGTTCGGTTGTCAAACAAAAAGACTAGTTTTGGTTTCCACTGGTTTTGAATAACTATTCGTGTTTCTACATTAAACAAACTAGATCGGTTCAACTGGTTCGGTTAACTAGTTCGGTTCCAACACAAACAAACTAGATCGGTTCCACTGGTTCGGTTCACTAGTTCGGTTCCAACACAGATTGACTAGTTCGGTTCTAACTCACAAAACTAGTTCGGTTCCAACTAATAACAACTCGTTCGGTTCCAACTAAAATCAACTCGTTCGGTTTCAACACAAACAAACTAGTTCGGTTCAAACTAAAATCAACTCGTTCGGTTACAACTACGACGACTAGTTCGGTTATAACTATGACGAAACCAAATTTTTCAAAACTCAAAAAGACACATTTATGATTGGTTTTTTGCAAAAAATCTTGTACAACTAGTGTTACTAACCCTATAGGAACAAGAAAAATGACAACTTTAAGGTTTTTAAGCCAAAAAATTTTAAATCAAGATTTTGTTCTTTGTAAAGGTTTTGAACACAAATCAAAAGACAAACACAAAAACTAAACACACCACTCCATGGCTCTTGATACCAATTGAAGAATACTAGTAATCTTTGATATTATACAAGAACTAGAGAGAGAAGTGGGTTGGAAAGTTTCTAGAGAGAGAAAGTAACATGGAATGGATGATAATATTATTATGTGTGTGAAATGAGAAATGAAACAACCAACCACCCTCTCCAAGGCATGGAGAGGGTATATATACTACATACATGGCCGGCCATGGGCTTTACTAAGGCTTCCATGAAGCCATGGTCCAGACTAACATACTAGACTAATCAATTACAAACTACGGGGCAAGACTATTAAAACATGGAATGACTGAACTTTTCTTGTTTCCAACATGTATGTTTGCATTTGTAATTATGCAATAACGAAATTCTAAAAAAGGGACAAAACGAAGCTCAAAATGTCAAAACCGAGCACTGAGAACGGAAACGAACCGTGAGCAGTCAAAAGGACATAATGTCAAAGTCAACAAAAAAAAAAGTCAAAGGGGGGTCAAAGTCAACCCCAGGAAGGGGCATTGAAAAATCAATCGAAAAGCCTTATAAAAAAGCCAAGGTCCTTCCTTTTATATAGCCGCCCAAACAAGCCAAACACATCAAACGCCATATAACAAGCCTGTTATCCTTAAACCTTCACAACCGTAGTCCTCTAAGGACAAACTGTGCATACATTGTATAATCCTTCAAGGCCAAAGATGCGAAAAACTAAGGAGACATCCTTGTGATATCTCTATACACCTCTTTAGGGATCAAACTTGCCCAACCACCAAACCTTTCCCTTGCAACTCAAAATACTGTACATCTTCTCCACTACCAGCCAAAATGAATAAGACATTGTTCCCCTTTCTTTTCCCCTATGTCGAACAACCCTTATACACATCTTATCCCACCTCACATGGACTTATTGCCACTTTGACAATCCCCTAACACCTTATTCGGCAAAGAATAATGATAAGAAATCAAGGGTAGAGATGATAGAACTTGGGCACTACTCATTTTGGATGGCCAAGATTGCTCTTTGAAGGCTCTCACACAACAAACACACCCGCAGGAGCTCTCACAAAGAAAGCACAAGGCCTAGAACCTTCATTGGCTTAGTATAAATAGAGCTCATTTGTAAGCCCTTGGGCACTTAGTTTTTAACCTAGTTTTAGTTTTTCGGCTTGTTTTAAAATCATTGTCTTTAATTTCCATGTCTTGTAACTTTTTTTTTGTATTAATAAAAATTTGAAGTTTTTAAGTCTACTTTTGGATTCCTGTTTTCCTTTGTTAAAAGCCTCTTTTAAGCTCTCATTTAGACATTTAATCAATTTGTTTTCATTTAAATATAAAGTACTTAAAAAAAATTACAAAAACACACAAAAAGGAAATCACACTAAAAAAACACCACAACTTATTTAATTGCTTATTAGTTGTTTAAATATGCTTAATATTGCTTATTAGTCTTATTTAACATCTGATCTTGGAAATTTGTGGCTTAAATCAGTCTAAATCAAGTTTAAAATTGGATTTAAGAATTTAAAGTGGTGTTTGGTTTAACTGTTTTCATGGGTGAAAATGGGTCAAAATTGCATTTTGACACTTGAGTCAATTTAGTTTAGCTTAGATTAGTCTTAAATTTCAGTTTGTTTAAGCTTTGAAGTGTTAAAACTCAAAATCAAGGTGTTAAGAGTTTGTGGTTTGAATCTGTGAGTTTATAGCTCATTTTATCTGCTTATTTGATTAGGCCTTTGAATCTTGTAGTTTTGAGATGTTTTTTTAACACCTTAGAATTAAAGTCTAATAGCCTGCATCGTTGGTTTGCATTTTTCCCAAGTCTATCAAAAATTGATAAGTGTTCACAAATTTTGAGAAAATGCTTTTTCATTTGCTTTTTATAGCTTATTCTTTATTTCAAAATGCTTTATTATTGATGATATAAGTTCTTTGAGGTTTAATTTTGATCTGTTTGTTGGTCTCATATTCATAAGGTTCTGTTTAAGTGCTTATTTTTAAGCTCAAAAGTGGTGTTTTGTTAAGATTGCAAAAAAAAATTTAAGTGTCAAATCTGTGTGAACTAGCATTTTCATTAAGCTTTTTAGGGGCTTATTTGAATTTCAAACTTATTTTTCTTTGTTGCTTATTGTAGCTTTTTGGCCATGCTTTTTAGTAGTATAAGCCACTAAGCCATTAGGATCATTTTTCTAGCTTAAAAATAAGCTAGAAAAGTCCCCCTTAGGCTGTTTGCTTAACAGTTTGGCCAAAAAGCTCTTTTGCTTATTTAGGCTTATTAGCTTATTGCATTTGCTTATTCTAGGTTTAGTATAGCTTATTAGGTCAGTTTAAGTCCCCTTTAGCTTATTTCCTTTAGGGTAGAGCTTATTTGAGCTTATTTGCATTTTAGCTTAAAAATCTTAAGTTTTATAGCTTTTTGAGTATTCTGTCTTTCTAGCTTATTTTAGTTGCTTATTTTTGTTCAAAAGTGCTTTTTATGTGTAGTTAATTACCTATCTTAGCTTATTTTGAGTTTTCTTTGCTTATTAGTGCTTAAAATAGCTTAACAGTTAGCATTTTAATCTCTTAGCGTAGTTTAGCTTATTCTGTCACTTTATCAGCTTATTTTTGTGCTTATTTGTGGTTTCTAAAAAAAAGTGTTTTTATTAAAAGTGCTTATTTTTAAGTCTTCTAAAAAGTTGTAAAAAATGGCATTTACAAAAACGTTTGGGATTAGGGGAAGCCCCAGGTGAGCAGGGCTCGAACCCGGGACCTCTACCCTACTCACCAAACGTTTTTACACACACACTCACTACACAAGCGCCCTTGGGTCTTTTACGTTTTGTTTTGCACAATCTATTTATTTGTACACGTTTTCACTTCTTTTTCTTATAAGCTATTCAAAGCTTATTTTGAGCTTTTTAGGGCTTATTCGATAAGCTGGCTTAACCAGCTTATTTTTCCTAGGACCCTTACAACTTTTAGGACTTTACTGCATTTTTTTAGATTTTTCCTCCTTTATTTGTTATTTTTCTTTATTTTTCGAAGTTTAAAATTTTAGAAAATCATATAAAAATAGTAAATAAATTCAGAAAAATACAAAAAAATAGTTTTTAGATTTAGAATAAATAGTTTTTAGGTTTACAAAAGCTTAAAATCTTTTCATCCATTTATAGATTTTAAATCACTTTTTTTTTTTGCTTTTTAAATAATTTTTAGGAATAGATTTTTAAATATTAAAAAGTAGTGAAAAATATTTTTCTGAGTTTTTATCACATTTTAGACTTTTCTAAAGTAGAAAATCATTTTTTGGAATTTTTAGGTATTAATTTGTTATTTTCTAGAATTTTAAATAGATTAAATAGGTTTTAATTCATAAAAAATTATAAAAAAGTCAAAACAAAATATAAATCTTTTTTTAGAAAATTTTCTTTTGTCATTTTAGAGGTTTAGAAACCAAATTTGCATTTTTAGGGTTAATATTTGCCTTAGCTAGTTTTTAGACGCGTTTTTAGGATCCCCGTTTTGCGTTTTTAGTTTAAAATAGTTTTTGCCTTAATTGTTTTTAAGTGTTGCATTAATTTTCCCATAGTTTTAGAAAACCAATAAAAATCTTGTTCCATTCAAGCATCGATTATCAAAACGTCAACCGACTTTCAATTGCATTCCTCGTTGGGGATAACGACCCGGGAATCATACTCCCGGTTTACTACAATTGAGAGGTTTTTGATTCTTATTATATATTTATATATTAATATATTTATTATATTTAATATATATTAAGGGTTGAGTTTCTCTTTGATCAGGCAACCCGTGTCTTTTCTTCTTTCTATTTTCTTAATAAATACATGGTGTGATTTTAAAAAAAAAAAAAAAAAAAAAAAAAAAAAAAAAAATAAAAAAAAAAAAAAAAAAAAAAAAAAAAAAAAAAAAAATATAGCCCAAGTGTGGGGGCGTGCTTCTTTCTATGGTTCGTGGTACCGTTTTTGCAGGATTCCTTAAGATCATGAACACCCGTGCTTGTTTTCAATCCTCCAATCATCCGGTGTTCAATCTTCTGCTTATTTTGGAATCCTCAATCCTGATCTTATATATATATATTTGTTTCCCCTTTCACACTTGGAATTTTTTGCATTTGCCTTTTTCGTTCGTAAGTGTGGGGGTAAAACCTGATATTTTTTAACATTGAGGCCAATGTTCCATTCTAAGTGTGGGGGGGGGGGGATTTCTATCGAAATGTGATCATACCTGTGCCTATATGTGTTCCCACGCAACCCCGTTTTGACCAAAATTTTAAAATTTTATTGTTTTATTATGATATATATATATATATATATATATATATATATATAGAAATGTTAGTAACAATTAGGCCCGTAGAAGTAAGGATATTTTGACTTGACAGAGTGTTTCACTCTAGCTTTCCCCTTAGCTTTTTAGACTAAGCGTTTGCTTAACTTTAAATTTTGCAAAGAACGAAAAATGATAGAGTTAAATATAAGTTAGATGCTAACGTAGGAGTATCCTTGGGATCTCTTTAAGACTCATAGAGGTTAATTGTGGCTTTGTGGCCTCCACCAGCATAATAACATATATAATTGTTAAATAAAATAAAGTTACTTTGGTTTTTGCAATTTTAGTTTAAATCCTTCGTAGAAGGAATTTTCCCATTCTGGTGAAAGAATGGTACAGCGATCGAGGTTTTGTCAGTGTTATGGGGAAATAGACCACTGCCTCTTTCCGGCTCACAATCGATGTGGCAATTGTTAAAAGACCACAGGACTTGAAATTTGGCTACTACTAATACTAATTATTATTATGTGATAAACCGAAGCCGAAATAAGACTTATGGATCATGGTCGGCTCGCATACCGATGTGACAGTCGTTTAAAGGGTGGAGGTAATAATAATAATAAGAAGAATTATGGGTTGATAAAAGTTTACTATCTCTGGTCGGCTCACAACCGATGTGGCAGTCTTCAAAAGAAGGCTCATAGTAAGAATAATAATCCGAGACTGATAAAAGTTTGATGCATCTTGCCGGCTCACAACCGATGTTGCAGCCTTAAAAAAGGTCGAGGATCACCGAGGTCGAAATAAGACTACTTGGATCATGATCGGCCTCCATATCCATGTTGCAGTGTGTTTAAAGGCCGAGGGATAATATGTTTCAATAATAATTATAATAATAATAAAGCCAAATTTCGACTCCGGTGTTATCTAAATAAAGCCTCCATCTCTGACTCACAGTTGAGTTGTTTACAGAAATTAAAAGGATAACCCCTAAATCATCTGGCGAAATTAGAACCTTAATGTGGATCGAATTCTCAACCAAATTCGTCTCTTTAGAAAGGATTTCTAACTAATTGTGTCTAAACCGGGACGACAAGATATATTTAAAAGATACATAATTTGTTTGTCAACAATAAAATAATAATAAAATACTTAGAGGATTTAGGAATAATGGGAGCAAAAAAGTTAAGTTTATACTTACACAATTAGCATTTATGAGTAGTGTTAGCATCTAATCTATCTGACTGTGAGTTATCGTTTTTAAGCTTAGTTTGGGGATTGTAAAAAGTCAAGGATGACGAACTCCCGTTCTTTAAGCCTTCTAAATTTTATAAATTTTATCTTAGTTTTATTTTTTATTTAATAAGTGGTTTAAACGGGGGTGCTTGCGAATTAATTGATTTTTGAACCTTCTTAATGGACCTTTTCTCTTCTTGTTTGATTGTGAGGGGTCATATAAAATTATTTATTTTCGGGTTTGTTTTATAAACATTGCGTGTGGGACCAGCAATGGCTTAGTGTGGGGGAATTTGATGTGTGCTAAAACACACATCTTTATAACCTTGTAAAACACTATTAATTGGACTAAAAATACTAAAATATGCTTAATTATATTGCAAATATGTTTGTTTGGTATTTCTATGTCTTGCTGGTAAATGAGATTGAAAACAATGCAAAAACAGGAATTTACGGGTTCGGTTCGATTAAGAGTGCTTATTATTCAAGATCAAGACAAAGTCGTGAAAAGTCCCCGAGCATGCCATTGGAAAGAGCGCGAGATTATGAGTCCAACGGTGCCTTCGTTGCTTATTGGGCCAACTTGAACCCATTTTATTGGGCTGGGCCAACCCAAGCTAACTAAGCCCATGAAGTAGCCTATTATTAAAAGCCCAACATGAAATATTAATATCTGATTGTAATGAATAAAAGAAGAGGGAGTGATGTCATCTTGCGTCATGCCATGTGACCTTAAAATAATTCAAGGCTTGTCACGTGACAAGGCACTAACTTGGTGAGATCGAGTAGAAGCATGACACGTGTTTAGGCAATGTATAATTCTCAAGTCTCAATTTTTCATTCAGTAAATATGATCCAACATTGGAGATTATGGCGTACGATGTAAGCTGTCTATATGGACACTTGGCCTTCATCAATTAGTGGAACGAGTAGATTATGTGTTGGCAAGTTCTACGTGTACAAGGTTTACCCAATGATTGGCTAATGATTGTGAGAATGATTTGTGCAATTTTCCAAAACAGCCCCTCCTTCTCCTTTATATACAGTCGGCCCCCCTCATTTTCAACCGAGTAGGATTTAGTTTTTAAAAGTTTCTCTCAAATTTTTAGCTTATTAGTTTTATAGTTTTAGCTTATTGTTTAGTTAGTGCTTATTGTAAAAGCTGAGTTTACAGCTTATTGGGGATAATGTAAGGGCTTATCATTAGTTGTATGAAGGAGATGTTTAGTGTTTAAAAAGTGCTTATTATCTTTTCTTATTTACTTTTATAAAGCTTATCGAAGCATATGCTACTCTTTCTGAGCTTATAATCTGAGCTTATTATCTGTGTAACACCCCCAAAAATGTGTCGCAGCGGAAATATGTCCGGGAGCGTTACTTTATAATACAACAGCACAAGATACAGGAGAACGACCTCTAAATGTCGTTTGAAAAGTAATCTCGTTAATTTTCTTGAATTTGATATAACATTTGTCCCATAATTGCATCACAATGAAAAGCTTGAAAACAATACAACGAGATTTGATCATTTGTAGGTAAGTAAAAATCCATAAATGAAATCTTTTCAATTTAGACTCCAATGCACATCAAGTAAGCCAAGCACCTAATTCACCTGAGAAAAACATGCTTAAAAGTGTCAACATTAAAGATGGCGAGTTCATAGAGTTTTGTAAGTATAAATATAAATGTTGAAATCCAAAGATTTATAAAATATGTATGACCATTTCGATCCTTATAATAATTGCCAAAAATATAAGAGTAATTGTAGAACCGAAAGAGTTTAGTGTTTATTGCATCGCCGCAATATAATGAAAAGTGTTCAGAAATTAGTAATTTTCAATAAGTAGTATGGACAGTGAAATCGTTGATTTTCCAAAATGTATGGGTCTACTATAACAGATATAGTACCACATAAATAATATCTACTGTTGCACCTAAAACACGAGACACCAGAAGATCCGACATCTATGTATGCAATTTAAGCAAAACAGCCCGAGTAGATGTTCAAAAACACCGTAACAACCAAATTGTTCCAACATGTATGCATGTCGTGTTTTCAGTAACGAGTCGAAAACTAGTGAGAGCTACTCACACCCCAACTAGGGATGTCAATCCCAAATAAATCTATTTATAACTCGCGCATCTCACCCTCAACCGGTCCTCCGGTCAAGATTTAAACAAGTTCATGATAATGGGGGCCAATGGTGGGTTATGTTTACTTATGTACATGTAAACAGAGATGATAACCGAAAACACTTGTGTCTAATAAAAATTAACCATTGTATTCGTAAATAGCTTTGAGTACTTAAATCCATAAGTAGAAAAGAGTGTGATATAAATCAAGTAATTGAGTTTGTAATGAGTATGTAAACAATTTCGTAAACGGAGTACTGCAAATTGAGTAATGTGTCATAAGTATTGAAAACAAGTTTGTAATCAACCATGTAATTGTGTTTGTAATGAATTGGCAAAATCAAGTATGTAAACCAAGTGTGTAGAATATATGAAAATATATGTAAACAGAAACATGTAAAAAAGTTGTATTGAGCATGTAATCTCCCCCGAGGATTGTAAAGTAAAATGTAAAACAAAGAAATAGTGGCTAATAAACTCACATTGATGTTGAAGAATGATTGGCGGGAATGTACACAACTCAAAATCGAGTACAAAGACGAGACGGAGACTGGAAAAAAACAGGCTCGAACAAGATGTAGCAGTTTATCTTAACGGCTTAATACCTACTAGCCTAGATAAGTAACTTGGTTTTTCCGATGAATGAACACGTCAACGTGACACGTTGATAAAAAATTTAGATTTAAAGTTGTAATAGTTTGGTGGTTGGTTAAATAAATAAATCAAAAGTAAACACAGAGTGTGTAATATATTCCGTGTATATTACATAATGAAAATGACCAAGTATATAATTCATATCGTGAATTGTATAACGAGATACACAACCAAAGGAATAACTCGAAGCGTATATATTACACGACATGTGTTATATCTAAAAGGTGACAATTAAACAAAATGGTCTAATTATAATACTTTCCAAGTATTATATGAGAAAGATGATAAAATAAATAAAACTAAATAATTCGACCACGCGCCCGGATATCCCCAAATGATTTAGTAGAAAGATCCTTATGAAAATAAACGCACGGTTTTAAGTTGTGGACCTAGATAGATAAATCTCTAAAATTATATTTACGTTATGATTATCGTCTTTTCACGATTTAATATTTCTTAAGACAGTTTCAAGATAATAAATAAGTAATTGAAAAATTTACTAAGCGTAGCAATTTATAAAAATCTCGGCATGACCTATTCGTTCATGTGACGTTTTCCATATTAACAAAAGTTAATTATTTTCCCTCCATTGAATCAATCCGTGTTGCAAACCCAAACACACCACTTAAGGTTATTATAATCGCAAAAATGAAGATAATAAATAAAGTATTTATTTAACCATTTCCACCATTTAGATCCGGTTTTAATATTTATAAAATCTTATGTTATATTTATTAGTCGATTTTTATATAAACCAAACGCACCCTAATGTGGTTCTACTCAAACCAAACGCACCCTTTTCGGTATTAACAGCAACCAAACGCACCCTAATCATTTTCTACAAAACCAAACACCCCTAGTCTGCTGTAACAGCCAAAACGCACCCTTCGGTGTGCGTGACAGCCAAACCAAACGCATTTTATTTGGTACCCGACCAACCCACGCACCCTCTTCGATGAAACCACAACACAACCGCGGCCCTTTGAAACAACCAAACGAACACCCTCCTCGGGTGGCTGCCGAATCAAACCAACGCACCCTCGAGGTGCGAGACATTCCAAACGCAGCCCCGTTGGGCTGTTTTAATACCAAACGCACCCTCAATTGGTGGCTGACCACCAAAACAACCACCCTTGTGGTGGCTGTCCACCGGAGCAAACACCCTTTTGGTGTTATCCCAAACCCGACGCACCCCTTTCTTGTTGTTAGACCCACCCCGAACGCACCCTTGTGCTTAAAATAAACCGAACGCACCCCCTTGGTAGTGGTGTCGTCGGCCGAAAGAAAAGGAGGGGGGCTGCTGCCGTCGGAAAAAGAAGGGGGGAGGAAAGGCGCGTGGAGCGAAGTGACACATTGGGATACGGGTATATCGTGTTGATCAATGGATAACAATTGGTTTTCGGCCAAAACGCTCGCCAGGAAAACTTTTTCCGGCCGCCGAGCGACATGGGTGCCTGGCGAGACGGCTGGCCGGCGGGAAGGGTGGCCGGAAATTTTTAGAGAGGGAGAGTGTTTTATAAGCGTGTGTGTATAAAGATGGAAATGAATTTTTATTATATAAATTTTATATATATAATAAAATTTTATAATGATTGTGACAACATGTCAAGGTGAAGAGAGATACATAGTTAGAAGTAGTGGGGGAAAATATCAAGAGAAGGTGGGGATGGAGATAACAAACAGGAGGGAAAAAAATGCACAGGAGGGGGTAGGCTGACGGGTGGAGGGATAGGCGGGGCGGAAAAGAGCCAAAAAAGAAGTAGAAAAAGGCGCAAAAAACTAAAAGAGGGGCCAGTATGAGGGTACCACCGCGGGTCTAGTCCCCCGCGACGACCTGTTTGCAGCGATTCCTGATCCCCGTTCATCTTACCGCTCTGTTCCCCACTATAGACCCTCTTCTGGGGCAAAACACACTATAGGGTTCCCATAGACCCTTATTAAATCAATTTTTAATAACTGAGCGGTTCGGGACTGTTATTGAATCACTTCTAGAAGATTCATGTCACAAAAACTTGCGTACAAAATTATTTCTAATAAAAATGATTATTTACACGACTAGCTTTACAATTGTTTTACAAAAATTTATTTAAAACGTTTAGTTAATATATTTATATATTTTTCAGATAAACTTTATCTGTAAAAAACGAATTTAACTAATGAATGTGTTTTTAAACAATGTTTTCGAATGTAACAAGATAATTAATTTATTAAATATTTTTATTTAATAACTTATAATAATTAAATATAAATTCATTATTTTGGGTCGGTACGCCTATCCTGTCAAGAGTTGTTTGCGAGGGTATTTCAGTCCCTTCTGTTTGTTTTCTATCGGGTCTCGGCCAAAACAAAAAAGTTAGTCAGGACGTCGTTTTTACATCAAATTGCTTAGAGTCCAAATAATGAAAACGTATTTAATGTTCGTTTTTGATACGTCAAACTATTAATTAATAATATCTTTTCGTTTTCAAGCCAACTACGTTAAAATAACTTCTACTTGGGAAATATAATAATGAAATATTGATTTATTTAATTGAAATCTGTTCCGACCACATCAAATTGCTTTAGAGTCCGAGTCGTGAAAACGTGATTTAGATGGTCGTTCTTATAAGTCAAGCCAGACCCTAAAAGTCAACGATTGAAATCGTCATTCAAAAATTCGAAAATTCTCGGATGTTACAGTACCTACCCCTTAAAGAAATCTCGTCCCGAGATTAAATTTGTGTTATCCGATTGTGTGACCAAGGAAAGACTTAAGGTTTAATAAACTCGTTCTAAACAAGACGCTGATAACTTTATTCAGCAAAATTCGGTGTTTCTACACTTCTCAATCTACCAAAAATTTTGGCTAGGTTTGTCCAGGATATTTAATCCATCAAAATGGGTATCTCAAAATATATCATTACAGATCTTATGACTGGTATAACCGCGTTATAGGGAAAGTCTCATTATAGTGAAAACCTCAAGAAGAAGGTGTAGTCGCGTGAGTATGTTTGTATAAGTTTCTAAATGTCCGAGGACGGAGTCTCGTTTCTACTATCTGTAAGGTTCGATGATTCACATCAACGTGGCTTATGGATGTAAGTACCCAACTTACTTGGCAGTACTAGGATGTATCGCGACCTAAGTCTTCCTACTAGTGGCCCGAAATGAATAGTCCAACTATCTGTTTCGTCGATAGGTGTTTATCTCGTTTAAGGGGAGTTGCATTACCTATTGGATAAAGTTGTATCAGTCGGGACCGCTCCAGGACCCAACAGCAGCGACCATAACGTCAATACTATAACAAATGGTGATGGGATGCAGAGGGTGAGGACCCTCCGAGAAACAATATCCCCAGAATAAAGTTCAATAAATGAGAGGAGCTCGCGAGAGAGCTTATGCGATAGACGGCGGATTATGGTACTCAGTCGCTAGTTTGAGGACGAATCAACTCCATTAACTCAAGTGTGTAACAAGTCTGTTAGTTCCACGAACAGTTCGTGATCGCGAGGATTAGCAACGGCAAAAGTAATAACTTAAGAATGTGATAAGGTAGCTCCAAGTGAGGCCTTAAGATTCTGCTGAGTAGTAAGACACGATTGTGTTTCTAGACCTTTATAACGAATTCCGGTGATTATCGAGTTCATGTTCTTACTCGTCTCACATTGGATACCATTAAGCCCACTCATTTATAATTCATCATTTGCATAAAGAAGCGTCCCAATTTATGTAAATGATAAATTTATAAACTTATGGTTCGGGGATTTATAATTTATTTATTTAAATGAAGAGGCGTCCCAATCCTTTTAAATAAACAGATTATAAATCATCCTACTTAATAATTCCCGATGCAATACGCATACCCACATAACTTTCAAGGTGATGGATGATGGTATGCGTTTAATTACACATACTTTTCACCATTAAAATCGGACTTAAACGACCAAAAACGCACATAAAATGCCATAAATATTAGGGGTGGCAATTCGTGTCGGGTTCGGGTTGGCGGGTTCGGGTTGACAGGTTCGCGGGTCAGAAAACTTCAACCCGAACCTTACCCATTTAAATAATCGGGTCAGCTATGTCAACCCTAACCTGTTTACACATAACCCGAACCTGACCCATTAACCCGTATATATACTTGAGTTGGTTGGTTAAATAGGTTACACCAGTTAAATAGGTTAAACGAGTTTCGGGTTAACGCATTTAACCCGTTTTATATACAAAACTTGGCACATTACATGGAGTAAACATGTTAAATGAGTTTGTGGGTCGACCCGTTTAACCTATTCAACCAATATAATAAAATATAAATAATTTTAAATTTAAGAAAAAATCTTAAACGGGTTGGCGGGTCGACCTGATTAATTTATTCTCAACCCGAATCTGACCTGTTTAATAAACGGGTTAGATAGGTCGACCCAAACCTGACCCAAACATATTTAGAATCAACCCGAACCTGTTAATTTTCGTGTCGGTTTCAGGTCGGGTCAGAAATTGCCACCCTAGCTTATATGCCGTTGTTACTTAACTTATCCCACTAATGATAATGTATACATTTCAGACGTCCACATCCTAATGACTTTTTG
>BQNB010124568.1:0-15976 GCA_026074375.1 Tanacetum coccineum
CTATAGATTGAGGGGTTAACAAGTTCAAGTTAAGTTTTGAATTCAGTTAATAATCAAGCTCAAATCCGAGCTAAACTCCGAATATCTCGAGTTTTTATTTGTAGTGAAAATAAAAGAAGCGGAGAGGAATCTTTTTTTTCAAACTCTTGAGTTTTTTTAGAGAGGCGAAGATGAGAAGATGAGTTTTTTTCAAACTCAGCCACTTCATCCAAAGTTAATAGATTCATGATCACGAATACTTTGCAAATCAATCATTAAATCATAAGACTCTATCCTTAAAAAATTCAAATCCATCAAACCTTAGCATTTGACATCAACGATGTAAGCCCTTAACATTTCTTAAAATCATCGTTGCAACAATTAACCATGATGTCATCAAATATTTTAACAAAATCATCCAAATTAAACATCTTAAACCTTCTTCATTCATCTCCAAAACCTTCACCACCTTTTTGAAAAAGATGACGTCACACGGAATCACCAGACCTCCGTTTCTTTGATACCCGTATTCCTCTTCTGCTTTGGTATCTGTATTCCTCCAAAGCCATAATCATTAGCTTGGCAGACGGTGGAGACAATGGCAGCGGTAGCGGCTGACAGCACATGATGTTGGCAAAGGTGGCGGCAGAACTAAAAGATAGTGGCGGCAAAATTTGATATGTGAGACGGTGGAATTTGGTGGTTTGAAGAAAGAAAGAGAAATGTGTTTGTGTTTTTAAAAGAGATAAAATAGAGAGATAAAAATGATGTAATGAATTTTGTTAGTGTGTTAGGTTTTTATACTCGTATTTGAGTTTGTGGTTTATACTTAAATGATGTTTAATGGACCTTTACAAATGGACCACATGAATGCAACAGTTGCAATTTGACTAAATTAATAACAATATCAATGTTAGCACTTACAAGTTGCGTGTATTAAAAAATTTTTTTGACTATTAAATGATTTTAAAGACTTTTAAATGTGTATGATGAACATTTTCTAATAGTTTTACATCTTTTCTAATAAAGTAATTTTATTTACTTAATTTTTTAAGACTTCTAAAAATAAATAGGCTAAATGCTTTATAAAGTAGTATAAATAATTTACATTCATATACTTTCATGAGACCATGACTGCTAGTAAGTTAAGTTAAAAGTTGGACGCAATAAAAAACAATCATCAAATTTTAAAATACTCAACACCAATTTCACAATTATAATTGATTAATTGTTAGACATTTTAAATTTTCACGCTATTCACCAGTTATCACCCGGTTTGTATAACATATGAACGTTAACATCTCGTAAGAAAATGTTGTATTTTATAGCTTTGTAAAAACATTTAATTCCTACTACACATGTTTTTTTGCCTGTGTCATAGTTGAATTGAAACAGTTATGTAATTTTTTCATTACTTTTATGCATTCATGTCTTACATTGTTGCCAACTTATATAATACTGACACAAAAGATCGTCTTTATTGCCAATACATTCAATACGTTACGTAAATTGGTGGAAAAGAAAATGACACCAAGTCAACAACTTTAGAAATATTAATACACTAGGTGATTAAATTGAACTTTTAAATGATACAGTAGTATAAAATAAAAAATAGTTAAATTTGTAGGTCATTTGCTTTAAAGAAAAAAAGAGAAATTTTACTCGTACTTGGCATTTGATAAAAAACCAAATATATTTAATTATTTTTGAGTCATTTATCACTTATCAATATGCTTGTGTGGGCTGTGGATGTTTGAGCCCATCAGTGTTTTTTTTTGTCGTTTCAAAACAAGTGGGTTCAATTTTATTTTTCAAATTTACCATTTTAATTTTCAAACCATTTAAATCGCTATTTTTTTTATATACGGCGAGTTAGTTGTTAGTAATTCGATGTTAGCCTCAAAATATTGAGTCGATCATGAAGTTCGTTCATTATGTAATTAAGTCTCAGTCAATCAATTAGTTAACGTTGTAATAGAAATGTATCGGGAATCGGGCTTGATAGTTAATCTAATTTTGTATATGTTTCGGGTTTAATCCCAAGCAAAACCCGAGCCCGGGTCCTAGTCAAATATCCCGGACGTCACTTAATGTGTCGGGGTATATAAGTAACTTTTCCACCTAGGAAAAGTTAGTTGATTTCATTTATAATATTTCACTTTTCTATATTCTCTCTCAACTCTCTCTCTCTCTTCTTTCTCTCTCTAGAAATCAACTCTCTTTCTCTTTTCTTGATCGATTCGTGATTCGTTATATGAAGTGGAAGTGTTAATCGGGATCCTACAATTGGCATCAGAGCTACAGTGGATTTGTGTATGATTCTTGTGGCTAAACAAGATCGAATTCGTGGGTTGTTTTATTTATTTATTTTGGTTCGAAAAAATAGCAAGAAAAATCAAGATTTGATCTTTGTTTGTGGTTAAAAGTGTTAAAGATTTGTACTTTCGGGCTTAGATCTACCCCTTGCATAATTACTAGGTGGTTTTAACATCATTTCGTAGCTTTCAAGAAAGTTTGAAGATTTTTTCTTGGCTGCGTTTTGTCTCACTGAAGGGGTGTTCTTCATTGCGTTTTGCTTGCGGGTTGCGTTTTGGTCATTGCGTTTTGCTTATTGAAGATTGCGTTTTGGTCATTGCGTTTTGCCTCAAGACTGCGTTTTGGTCATTGCGTTTTGCCTCAAGACTGCGTTTTGGTCATTGCGTTTTGCCTTAAGACTGCGTTTTGGTCATTGCGTTTTGCCTCAAGACTGCGTTTTGGTCATTGCGTTTTGCCTCAAGACACTGCGTTTTGCCTCTGCGTTTTGCCTAATTGAAGACCCTTATTGCGTTTTGCCTAGGGGAGACTCTGTCCATTTCATTTCTTGGTTGCGTTTTGTCTCAAGAATTGACTGCGTTTTGTCTAAAGACACTGCGTTTTGTCCATTGAAAACCCTTGTTTTGAAAACCTAATTTCCCGAAAAACATAACATCAAGTGTTGCAAACCCTTGTTTTGGTTTATGAAAGGTCGATCCGCGCATCAGGTGGTATTTGACTGAATTTGGGAATCTATTAATCATTGTCTAATCAAAACATAACATCAAGACAAAGAAACTTGAAGGACTTTGGACTTTAATTCGGACTACGAGGATAATTAATCAACCTAAACCACAAACAAGAACTTAAAAGACAATAAATTCACAACAAACAAACCTTAAACACAATCAATTACCCACTCACGGTTTTCTATTGATTTTGTAAAATCCCGTTAAACTCTTTATCGGTTTTAATCATAGACTTGTAAAATCCCGTGATCGATAATTGTATTCAAAACCACAACTTCAATCACATCATATCCACTTAAGATCCAACAACTTTCACACTTCATAATTCATAACCATTCATTCATCATGTCTACTCCAGTCAATACATCCTCAACAGATAGTCAAATGCACAACAATATCATGGCAGCTGGTTCAAAAGATCGTCCACCAATGCTTGGACCAGGAAGATATTCACAATGGAGATCACATTTTCTACGGTACATTGACACGAAACCAAATGGTGAGGGACTGAGAAAAAGCATACTATCTGGTCCCTACGTGCCATCTACTGTACTAGTTCAAGCTGTTGCTGCAACGGAAGGTAATCCTGCAATACAACAACATACAACAATTGAAACAGTATTGAACATGACTCCAGAGAACAAAGAACACTTTCTGTCTGAAAAAGAAGCAATTTTCTTGCTTTTAACTGGTATTGGAGATGATATCTATTCCACTGTTGATGCTTGTAAAACAGCGAATGAGATGTGGATAGCCATTGAAAGGCTACAACAGGGTGAATCATTGAACGTACAAGATGTAAAGACCAATCTGTTCTGGGAATTTGGGAAGTTTACTTCTCGAGATGGAGAATCAATGGAGTCGTATTACTCACGGTTTTATAAACTGATGAATGAATTGTTGATAAGGTATAACTTGCATTAGTTAATACTAAGCAAGTGAATGTTCAATTTCTTCAACAACTTCAACCAGAATGGTCAAGATTTGTGACGGTTGTCAAGCAATCAAAAGAAATAGACACCATCTTATATCACACACTTTTTGACATTCTGAAGCAGTATCAAAATGAAGTTAATAATATCTGTGCTAAGAGAATAGCCAAAAGTGCAAATCCATTAGCACTTCTTGCGGCTGCTCAATTCATACTTAGTAATTACTATTCAAGGACCAAAACCTAGAGAACTAATACAACATCATCTTCACAAGACCAAGTGCATTACACTGACACAAAGCAAGAGAGCGCCAAACTATTACACCTCCAATCTGAGTCAATATTGAAGAAGACAGTGATCCTAAAAACAAGCTCAGAGGATAAGGACATGCAAAGAATTTGGCACTCCTTGCAAGTATTTCAAAAGGCTTTACAAAAACCTACCAAACAACAACCTTCGAATACATCTTCAAAATCCGGAACAAGACTGAAGATTCAACAAAAGGTATAACAACCGATAATCAGTCAGGGCAGTTTAGGAATCAAAGGACAATGATAGTTAATGGGCTAGGGAAACTGTAGGAAGTCAGGTAGTGCAACGGATGGGATACAGTGCTTTAACTGAAGGGATTTGGCCACTATGCAAGGGATATCGCAGGAAGCCAAGCGTGTTAAAGACTACTAGTATCACAAGGAAAAGTTGATGTTGTGCAAACAAGTGGAGCACCGTGTTCCACTGCAGCTGCAGCAAGCTGATTGGATAGCGGCTACGGATGTAGAGACTTGATGAACTTGAATTGGAAGCACATTACAGTTTCATGGCAAAGATTTTTTTTTTTTATATTTTTATTTTTTTTTTTTTTTTTTTTTATTTTCTCTTTAGGAGTCTTACCAGAAGATCCAGTTAATGAACAACCATTGGAACAGGTACAAAACAATGATGAAAATAATGTGTTTGCCAATGAAAGACAACATTCTGAGAAAAATGTTGCAGAATGTACTGATGAGCGTGATGCGCTTACTAATTTAATTGCTAATTAACTCTTGATACTGTGAAAAACTAAACGTTTTTATATCAATTAAAGAAAGCAAACGCATCAATTGGACTCAAGAACTTGAGGGTGCAAAACTAAACTTGATGTGACTAGTAGGGCTTTGGGGAGGTAATAGTTGTCATGGAGAGGTTACCTTGGTGCACTTCAAACAATACAGAATGAGCTTGAGAAGATACATATGCCTTAATGGACAAGGACGATTGATTATGACATTCTTCAAACAAAGTTAAATGAAACTCTAGGACTATTAGCTCGTAAAGACATTGACATAAAAGAAGGTTTAAAAACTAAAGCCTATGAAATTTCAGTTGTTAATCAAAAACATGATGAGTTAGTAAAAAGGAGTCTTTTAACAAAGTCACAATTTGAAGGTCAACTCAAAGAGAAAAGTAAGGTCATTTCGGATTTAAAGGTTAAGGAGAAAAGGATATTGACAGATGAATGAATATGGACAAAACATATTAAGTTTTTGAATGAAAATTGTTTACAACTCGTAATCAGTCAATTCAGACCATTCATATGTTTGCACCCAAATGCTCGACATCTAATGGTAGACCAACTTTGCTATCCAAGTAACCTCATGAAAGCTTCAATCTAAAAAAAGCCCTGTTTGTATGAGTCTTATATCATCTTTGATCTTGCAAACGATTTGCCCCAATAGGAAGAGACCATGACTCTTGCAAATGAGAGTAGATCAAAATTGAATAAAGATTATGTTAAACCATATGATTATCACAAGATAGAATAGTCTTTATGAATTTTCAAAGCACCCTCACTGAAGTATCTTTATCAGTTAGGAACGCGCAAAATGAAGTTAGGAAGACAGTGGAGAACCGTTTGTTAGAAAAAAACCAAATCATTGTAAAAACGTCGCCTTTCTACCCGTTTCGAAATCCATTAGTTAAAGTAGACAAGTTTTAACGACCATGAATTTAACATCAATCAATTTAGAAAAATTGTTGATCAACTAGGTTTTAAACATATAGGATTATTTTCGGGAGCCAATGCTAAAGATATGGAAGTTTTGCTAAAAAACCTTATTAATGCTCTTTCCATAAAAACTCAAAATGATAGTTTTCATTTTGAACTGAACTTAAAATCCCCCTCCCTGGGAAATGCATGAAGATTTTGAGTACGTTAAACCATTGAAAAAGAGGTTGATGAACTTGATATTGAAAAGGCTGATTTTTCAAACATATATGATCTACTTCTTGAAGAGTGTGTGTCTAAAGAAGTTACATGTTCATATTTGCATTCTCTGTCTGATTTAAATGCTTATGTTGAATTACAATGCTTGTATCTTCATAAAGTCAAAGAATGTGAATGTCTTGCACAAAAGCTTCGAAAAAAACTGGAATCTATTAACAAAGAAGTTCATATAAGCTTTTAAAGAGTTGTGCTAAACTTGAAAACCATCGTTTTCTCTTGAACTTGCTTTAAACAATGTAAAGGACTAATGAAAAAACAACTTCAGTTTGAAAAAAACGGAGATCAAAATGTATTTTGAAAAGAACGTGAACAATATCATGAAATACAGGATTTGAAAGCTCAAATGCAAGACAAGAACATAGCCATCAGTGAGTTAAAGAATCTCATTAAGAAATACAAAGGAAAGTCTGTGGAAAATCAGTTTGATAAACCATCTGTTGTTCGACAACCAAATGCTCAACGGATTCCAAAACCATCAGTTTTAGGAAAACCGACTCCTTTTTCAAATTCTCCTAAAATGAGAAGTTTTCAAATGAAACAATCGGTTAATAAAACTAATGTGTCGGATGGTTTGTTTAAACAAGTCACTCAACAGAATTTGCCTCAGAATAGAAAACAAGCGGAAATACACTCGAATGTGCTTAAACCAGGAATGTATAGAATTGCCACTACCACAACACAAACTAGAACACCACAGTTGCCTCATGCTTTAAGGAATACTAATCCTCGTGTGTCTAAATCTACAAGAGTAAATCACTATACCAGTGTTAGCAGACCACAGCTTAAGAGCTATTAAGTTAAAGATAAGGTTGTGCCAAACAATAGTCAAGTGAAGTTTAACCACAAGGAAGTAGAAGAACACCATAGGATTTCAAGTATTTCCAGGAAAACAAAGTCTGTAACTGCGTGTAATGACTGTTCAAAATCCAGAACTTTAAATGTGAATGTTGTTTGTGCTGAATGTGGAAAATGTATGTTTAATTATAATCATGATGCTTGTGTTTCTAAATACTTGAATGACGTGAATGCTAGAACTAAAAAGCCTAAAGTAGTGCCTATTAGTGCTAGTAAACCAAAGAGAAAAACAAACAAATCTGTTGCAACACCCCCTAAGAAATAGTTGCATCAGATTACCACTATTCAGGGAAAACCAAGAGTTACTTTAAGGAGGTTGTATGAGAATACAAATAAGCATGGAAATGGTGGGGATAGAAAGAAATGTCTATCAAGAATCAATTGGACCAACGACACCTTCTAGACCTAGTCTTAAATGGAAACCAACGGGTAGAATCTTTAGTAATGTTCATCTTAGGTGGATTCCCACAGGAAAGTTACTCAACTCTTGCACGGGCAAGGTTGAAAGTGAACCCACACATGGTTCAAATGTAGATATCCCTCATATTCATGCATGCAAACAAACTCTGGGTTTAAGTGCAGGTACATCATTCAATGGTCAAAAGCAACAAAGAATTGACTTAAATGCAGATGCACTATACAATGTAAAGCAGGAAAATCTCAGAGTGTGGTTGCTGAAAATGTTGATATCTAAGAAACCAGTGCCAGAATGGTTTCACAAAAGATGAGCTACATCAAATGGTGTCTGCTGAAAATAACACTTCAGGCCCCGTTCCTCAATGTTCAAATGACGTCTGTTCACATCAGTTCAGGCCTCGTTCTTCATCAAATGATGTCTGTTCACATCAGTTCAGGCCTCGTTCTTCATCATAATGACGTTTGAACACAACAATTCAGGCCTCGTTCCACAATGTCAAATGATGTCTGATCATAACAGTTCAGACCTCGCACCACAACGACAAGAGATGTCTGTTGAAAATGTCTCTTCAGGCCTCGTTCCTCAAGGACAAAAGGCATCAGATTATGACAACTCTGACCTCGTGCCCCCAAGACAAAATGTTGTTCCTACAGCAGAGAAGACAGATTCGTCACAACAAGGGTTGGAATTTCTCTTCAGTCCTTTACTTGAAGAATATTACAATCCAGCACACGGTCATGCTGAGGACAACAACAATGATCAAGCTAGAATGCATCGTTTCAAGAAGCTGAATTTTCAATCCTTTTTGTTACACAGGTACAAGAAATTGGTAAGCCTTCCTCACGCAACATTGATAATACCGATGTGCATTTATTTAACCACAAAGTCATGATTACCAATGGACCAGAGTTCAATACAATTAAACAAGTTTGTAGATTTCCAAAACCTTGCCAGTTCAAAAACAGACGACGTGCTTACACATATACTGAATGTGTATATTCGGCTCAACGGTGAGTATTGTTGAACGAACCGAAGAACATTAAGGAGGCAATGGCTGATTCTGCATGGATCGAAGCAATGCAGGATGAACTTCATCAGTTCGACAGACTAAAAGTCTGGGAACTAGTCGACAAACCATTTGGCAAGATGATTATAAAGCTAAAGTGGTTATGGAAGAACAAGAAGGATGAAGATCAGACTGTAATTCGCAACAAAGCACGACTTGTAGCTAAAGGTTATGCTCAGGAAGAGGGTATTGATTTCGAAGAATCATTTGCACCAGTTGCTCGCTTAGAAGCAGTTTGGATTTTCGTTGCCTACGCAGCACACAAGTCTTTTCCAATCTATCAGATGGACGTGAAAATGGCATTTCTTAATGGTCCACTGAAGGAGGAGGTTTATGTTGCTCAGCCAGAAGGGTTCGTTGATCCAGATCATCCAGAAAAAGTCTACCTTCTGAGGAAAGCTTTGTATGGATTAAAGCAAGCTCCAAGAGCCTGGTATGATGAACTTTCCAACTTCCTGATGTCCAAAGGCTTTATAATCGGTACAATATCGACCCAACTTTATTCAATAAAAATAAGGGTGGATATTCAACTAGTGCAGATTTACGTTGATGACAATATTTTTTGGGTTTACAAACCAATCCACTTCAAAAAGATTTGAAAAGTTTAATGCACAATAGATTTGAAATGTCTTAATGGGGGAGATGAAATTCTTTTTAGGACTTCAGATCCACCAGTCCCAAAAGTATTTTTATCAATCAGGCTCCAAGTACGCTTTAGAAATTCTAAAAAAGCATAATATGGAAATTGTCATAAAAAATACCTTTCCATTGGTACATCCATTGATTACTAAATACTCCTAACTAGGATGTAGATTTGAGTGGTGACCCGTAGACAATCTGATCTATCGTAGTAATTTTGGGTCACTCATGTACTTGACATCTAGTAGACCAGAATCTTTTTAGTGCAAGACAGTATGCTATTGTGCACGTTTTCAAGCACGACAACACAAAAGACACTCAGGAGGTTAAATGAACTTTAAATACTAGAGGTCCATTAACATGGGACTCTGGTCTCTAAGGATTCTGGCTTTAATCTAACAGCATTGTCAGTAGTGATCATGCCGAATGCATTGATACTCGCAAAAAGCACTTTGGAGGGATATCAGTTCCTGGTGATAAGTAGTAAGTTGGATGTCAAGAAACAAAAATGCACTATAATTTATTCAGCAGAGGCAGGTACGTCGGCTCATTATCTGCAAGTTGTGCTCAAGTAATGTGGATGAGGACACAGCTTAAAGATTATGGCCTTCAATATAACCAAAAATCTGTTGCTATTGTGACTCTCGGTCAGCCATATCCAATCTCAGCAACCCCGTACAACATTCGCGAACAAAGCAAATCATACTCGGTATTCATTTTCATTAAAGGAACAGGTTGAACGTGATATAATTGAATTATATTTTGTCATAACTGAATATGACGTTTGAACAACGCAGTTCAAGCCTCGTTCTTCATCAAATGACTTCTGATCATAACCGTTCAGAACTTGGAATTCTCGTCCACAGCAATGATCCGTCAAGTTCAAACCTAGTTCCAAAAGTTGTTCCTCTAGCAGTCAAGACAGCTACATCATGACAAGAGTTGGAATTACTATTCCACCAACATATAGCAATGCTGAGGACAACATGTAAATATTATTAAAAAAAACAGAAAACAGAAACTCAGAAAATTTCCAAAAAGAATCTTCTCGACATGTCTCTTAGAATCGATAACATTTACATGCTTAGAAATGTCAATTAACATTGACACGGGCGTGTAAATGAAGTTCGAGCGAGAGTTTTCAAATAGTTTCAAAACATGTCATTTCTAATTTTCTAAATGGCTTATGTGCAAATATCAGTACATAACCCGGACTTCAAATAAAGGAAGGTTTATATCTTATTCTCACAACGAGAAAATTAACGTTTCTCGGTCTTGAGCTTTTCTTACAAGATATTCAATGTTTTTAGCTCAAGAAAAAGGATAGTGTACGTATAAGTGCGCTTACCTTTACCGTTAGAAGAGAAGTCCTCTAACATTTGGTTTTTCAAAAAGTTGAACACAATTTTTCAAGAATTTCTCGATGACAATTCATAATCTTTCAAAATTGTGTGTTCAACACTCCATCCCTCACAATGTTTTCAAAAGACAACAATTTTTCAATTGGTCCTATTTTTGAGGGGGAGTTTTTCGAAAAACAAAGTTTTAATGTTTTTGGATACATCAACAACGACAATTCTTATGTATTCAAAACATTATCAAAATGTTCCAAACCATTCATGCTGATAATATTTTCTCCCACAGAATTTTCAAGACATATTTTAATCACAAGGTATTTCAAAAACTAAGTGTTTATTATTTAAAATAAGGGGAGAAAATGTAATTAAAATATGATCTAATTGACTCAATGTGCTGAACAGTAAGAAAAGGTTTTATGGTTTGATCTTATACCCAACAACATCTTAATTTCACGATGATTCTGAAGTCATAAGGTGGTTAGGTTAGGAATCAATCCTATGATCCAACCAGAACCGGAGGATCTACCCAAGGATAATCCAAAGTTAGAAATAGCAGTCCTTAGGTATGATTGAAGATGAATGTATATGGGAATAATGCCGACTAAGATTGATCTAACACTTGAACAATCACAACAAGGTGTTAGTAATGACGTCTTGGTAAGCAGTGAAGGAGTTAAAGAATTAAAAGGAAATGTATGGATAAAGGGTGTAAACAAAGAAGCCCTCTACACAACTTAAGGCAGAAACCGGGTCAATACATATGCTGTCAGAATCACATGTTGATTGCTGACATTGAAGACGACATCATGGACCCAGTGATGCAATGCACAACCCTCTTCCAGCCTTCGGGTTTATTCTCAATCAGGAAACTTATCTCATTGTCACGGAGGATCATACGTTATCTATTGACATCTCACTCGAGATCGTTGATATTGAATAGGTGGCAATCTGCTCAAGCCTTACGTGTACTTAAAACCAAAAGCTCTAATCGGACTAGTGGCCTAGAGTTAATCTAATCTCGTTAGGTCACATCCATTTCAAAAATTATTGAACATCATCAAGTTAAAATCGGTATCACATACTTAACAAGAGTCTTACGCAATATCCTTGTGATATTTTCTAGAACATCCGAGTGATACTATAAGTATTCACAATGAAAATGGAAATCCTGCTTGAGTCAGCATCAAACAAGCTCTTGGTAGGTGACTTGCGAGATTCTATATGAATCAAACTTGTGACACATTGGTATCAATTTGCGTCCAGTAAATGAATTGACGTTGATGAATTTTGATAAAAGCTTAAAACTCCCGATGTGTTACAAAAACGCTTTTACAAGTAATATGTCGATTGATTTTCAAATCAATTTTCTGGATTATTACTAACGTAAACCTGTAGGTTAAAACGGTGGTGACAGTATCCCAATCAACCAAAGTCGATTCATTACCACATGTTCATGCTCATTCTACAAAGACAATCTATCATGAAAGCTCAAGATTTAAAGACAAAGACTTCCGCTAACTCTAATTTGAAGCTTTCAAGATGAGGCATAGTATGAGAATGTTGGTCAAAGACACAAGATCGCAAGATGGCATAGACGATAAAGACAATGACAAAGGCTCAAAGTCAAGATCGCAAAGCATGACGGAACAATCCTACAACAAAGAACAAAGAGAAAGACCAAGACCACATGAGCTTAACGACAAAAGCAATCTCATTGATCTCATGAAGGAGTTTCATCAATGAACTCACTTCGGGGGAGATTGTTAGCCTCAAAATATTGAGTCGAACATGAAGTTCGTCCATTATGTATGTTAGTCTCGGTCAATCAATTAGTTAACGTTGTAATAGGAAAGTATCGGGAATCTGGCTCGATAATTAAACTAATATTGTATATGTTTCGGGTTTAATCCCAAGCAAGACCCGAGCCCGGATCCTAGTTAAATATCCCGCACGTCACTTTAAGTGTCGGGGTATATATATACCTTTTCCACTTTGGAAAAGGTACAGGTTGATTTCATTTTAATATATTTCTCTTTTCTAAATTCTCTCTCAAAAACCTCTCTCTTGTTTCTCTCTCTAGAAATCTTCCCACTCTCTCTTTTCTTGATCTAGATTCGTGTGGTATATGAAGTGAAAGTGATATCGGGATCTTACACATCTGTTAGGAGACATCTCCAATTAGCATATGCAGATGGTATTAGTTCTTTGCCTAATACTAAAATCTTTGATCAGCTCACTCTAATGGGGTATGTTTCAAATGATGACAAACTTACTTTTCAAAAAGGTAATTTTCACCGTAATGGAGATTCTTGATCCATACCATATTACATTGTTTAAGTCCTAAGAAAACTTCACGGGAATAATTTTCTAGTAATATTGCAATTGCAATCATTTGTTTAGTTACAAACAAGACTTTTAAGTTTTCAAAATTAATTTTTTATGGTATGGTGAAAAATGTGGATAGTAAAACAAATTTTTTGATGTATCCATGATTTATACAAATCATTTTGAATAAAAAGAAAAGGCTTCTTAATCAACACAACAGAACATATGTTGCTCCTTCTTTAACACAAAAACTTTTTAGCAACATGAAACGAGGTTTTTCAGGGGTACACATTCCTCTATTTGATACTATGCTTATTCATGATCAACCTGTTTAGGGTGAAGGACCAACACTCACTATTGAGTCCCAACATACACCCATTGCTTCTCTACCTACCTCACAACCCACAACATCTCAACCAATGTCATCACAAGAACAACCTTCTCAAGTACCTATAATTGAACCTATCACTGATTCCTTTACCACATCACATCCAACTCAGACACCATCTCCCATGCCCCATGATTCACCTCTCTTAGGAGGTCACACACCTAGAAGTGATGAGGGTAGCAAGAAACTTAATGAATTGATAGAATTATGTACCAAATTATCTGACAAAGTCACCAGCTTGGAGGAAGATCTCAAACAGACTAAGAAGATTTATGGTAAGGCTCTTACAAAGTTGGTAAAGAAGGTCAAACATTTGGAAGCCAAGCTAAAATCTACCACAGAAAGGAGAAAGGTAAGGATGGTAATTTCTGATGATGAGGATGATCTAGTTTCAAAGGATACTTCCAAACAGGGGAGGATAACAGAGACAGAATATGAAGGATTCACATTACAGCAGTTTACTCCTACAAAAGTTACACAAGGTAAAGAACAATGTCAAGAGAGTTCTGAAGCTTAATTAAGTGTTCTCAGTGAAGTTAAGATCCTTGCAAATGCATCCAGAGAAAAATTAAAGACTTACACTAGAAGAAGAAGTACTGACAGTTCAAAAGATAGTACTGCTAGAGGTCTTTTTAGTACTGCTGAGGAAGTTCAAGATAAAGAACAGATTAGTACTGATAAAAAGGAAATGGCAAGAGCTGCAGCAAGAGAAGAACAGGAAAGGATTGATTTTGAAAAAGCCCTAGAGTTACAAAAACAGTTAGATGAAAGGGAAGAAACTGATAATATTGATTGGAATACTATTGCTGAACAAGTTCAAGAAAGACAGTCGGATACTATAAAAAGATATCAAACTCTCAAGAAGAAACCAGTATCAGTAGCTCAAGCAAGAAAGAATATGATGATTTATTTGAAGAATATGGCTGGATATAAGATGGGTTACTTCAAATGAATGAGCTATGATGAGATCAGACCCATATTTGAAGAAGAGTATAATAAGATACAAACTTTGTTTAAGAAGGATACATAAGTTGAAAAGACAAAGACAAAGAGAATTACAGAAGAGACACTACTTCAAGAAAATTTCAATATGTTAAGGACAACTGAAGCTTCAAGGTCAGAACCTATTCAAGAACAACCTACTGAAGAACCAAAAGAATTATCTAAAGAAGAACTTAAGAAGATGATGGAGATAGTTCTAGTAGAAAAAATTAAGGCAGAAGCTTTACAAGTAAAATATCCTATCATAGATTGGGAAATTTATACTGAAGGATCAAGAAAATATTGGAAGATTATCAGGGTCAGAAACATCACAGAGGCATATCAAGTCTTTAAAGATATGCTCAAAGGATTTGATAGAGAAGACCTTGTTACATTATGGAGTTTAGTTAAAGAAAGATTTAGATCAGCAGAACCCACTGAAGATAAGGAAAGAGCTTTATGGGTTGAACTGAAAAGGTTGTTTGAATCAGATAAAGATGATGTGATGTGGAAGCTACAAAGATATATGTATGATCCTTTGACATGGAGACTGTATGGTACATATGGAGTACATCATGTATCTTCAACAAGAGGACATGATATCTATATGTTGATAGAAAAGGATTATCCATTGTCAACTATAGTTATGAATTTGATGCTAAGTAGAAGAAGATAGTGAGATGGCAAAACATATAATTATGAAAATTTTCATAGAAGCCAGCAAACCAAGAAGATGAAGTGGTTTGGAAGAATCCTCTCAGAGCCAAAAAGTTTTTAATTCAAGAAACTTGATGATTTGGAGATAAATCACAAGTTTAGGGGAGGATTGTTGGGAATTAAGGGCTTTTACAAGTTTATACTATTAAAAGGATTTAGTACTGCTATTTGAAGATTTGTGCTGATACTGAAGATTGAAAAAAATAAACTAAGTCATTAGTACTGCTAGTTGTAATAGTTAGTACTGTTAGTTATAGTTAGTACTGCCAGTATAAAATGTTAGTTTATTAGTACTGTTAGTATAAGAAGTTAGTACTGCTTATGTGATATGCATGAGATATATTAGGAATAGATATGCATGATCACTTAACGCTTAGATTGCGATGATCTGTTAACGCGTTTTGTAAGCCCATTAGGGGTTTCCTTAGTGTATAAAAGGAACCCTACGGCATAGTTAGAGATATCAATAGAAAAGTCATAGCTATTAGGCAAAACATATAGTTGTTTTGTAAATCATTCAATATATTGTGAGTTAAAAGAAAGATCTTGTGTTACTATTACATTGCTTTATTGTTCTTCTGGTGCATAAAGATTAGATTCCGCATAATCTTTATATATTACCCAAGGTTTCTATCATAGTTGTTTTAGATCAATCTAAGATAACTAAAGCTTTAACAAGCTAATCAAAGATCTGTTCAGAATAGATCAACATTATGTTGAAATCCTGTCGTATCTTATCTTATCAACTTTGATTGTATACTCATAACGGTATAGGTCGAAAGACCCATTGTGAACTATATAGTTTTAAAGATTTGTCTACGGTCTTTATCGTTTGAAAGGAGAAATCCGCTTACGTTATTTGATAAACAAAATGGATTTGATATAATAGTAACTAGATTATTTGAGTGAAACACATTTGATCGAGTTAACTAGATATGAGTCTTAACTTAAACAAGTTAATTTGTGAAAACGTTTTCTGACGAGAAACCCTTTTTGTAACACCCCCAAATTGGG
>BQNB010124569.1:0-19917 GCA_026074375.1 Tanacetum coccineum
TGTGTTCTTCTTTTGCCCAAACTTTAATATTTGTTCTTAATGTTAAATATCCCATTTTCTTATACTGAATTGAATCGAAAGAAACTGTTTATGTATGTCTCATTCAATTTATATTTGAGTTTGCAAAGGAGTTATGAAGATTGGTTATTCAGATCATGTTTTTTGTAGGATCATGTGTTTTCTAATGACGTGCACGAAGAAGACGTTGGCCACAAAACAAAGAAGTTAAACCATTGTTTTTCGTTAACCCAAAGTAAAAACTCATATTTATATGATTTTTTTACCTATCTGAGCCTCATACACGCATTTATATGATTTTTTTTATCCCATCGTCATTTTATAACTTTCCAAGGTCAAATTGGAGTATTAAGGGTAAGCGGATAAATAATGCTTTTTGATGCTTGTATGCATTTGCTTATGTTAATGTTCGTTTGTTCATGCAGTCAAACTTGCTAAGGAAGTGCATGCCTCATGTATTTTTACTTAGCGATTTCCAGAAATGCCATCTTTTATGAATGTGCAGTTAATCCTTTTTGACGTTATGCATTCTTGACTCCTAATATTTGTTAGGTTAAATAACGTTTTGGGTGTTGAAAGAAATAAGAACATTTGGACGTGCAACAGTGCCAAAAGTGGTGGTCAAATGATGTTTGCACAAGCTAATAATAATGCACTTAAAGCCGCAGAGGCCATTGTCCACGTCTTATGAAGCATTTGAGTCTTCAATTAAGGAAACATTTACAAAGCGAGTAAGGTCTATTATTAAATTTAATTTTCTTCCTTTAATTTTCTAAAAATTATCTGGTTTATACAATTGAGGAAAGAGCATTTCGGAAATCACAAATGTTTGGCAAAGGTTTGCAGGGTCCTTGCAAGGATGGCTGTCTAAAACAATGTGGTGCATTTCGGTTTAGTAATGTGGTCGTACTTTGTAAAAAGTTTTTACACGATTAGATTGCCACTGGTGCCCCGCGTTAGTCGTTCTAAGAAATGGGGCATAGATAAGCCGGTCGTTAATGTGTTGGCTACAAATGATAATGTACCATTATCTGAAATTTCGCTACACCCTCAGCTTCGACAAACGTCTTCAAAGGCTAAAGAAATTTCTAACGTCTTCAAAGTGCGCCTATATGTAAGTACATAATTGTTTGGGTTTATTTCTTTTGAATATCAGTTCGACTACGTTGGTTCTTAACGTCTTATGCGTCTTGCAGCCGGAACTCATCTGATGACACGAACTTCTGCCACTGGCTTTGGTCCTTCTACCCAAATGCTTCAAAATACCAAAAGAAACTGCCACACGGTTTTTGCGAATAGTTTATAGGATACATACCCACCGAACATTTTGCAACGCAGAAACGTTAGTGAATTGAAAAACAGCCTCCTTGCAAGGACGACTGTCTATCAGGCGTTGCATCGAATACTACGCAGGATGACATGCACACATGTATGTTTAATGACTATTATTAGCGACACAGAGTTCATAAACTTGGCTGTGTAAGTCTCATTTTTTATACTCAACTGTTACAATGCGTCGGCATTACACGTCTGCAAAAACAAATACCAAACACCTCTAAAATGATGCAAGTGATTGCACAAGCGCTGCCTAGCTTTACTTATATCCGTTGTTGTTTTGTGTTAAAGTTTTACACTATAAATCACTATTATAAAATTTGAAATTACTGTAAATTTTGGCTACCCTCATGGCAGAAACAAGTGGTGGTAATACATTTATGGTTAGCATAGAGTCAAACGAGTTTAAGGATTTCTATAATACTCGATGAAGGTTGTGCTTATTCAGTTGAAACATGAAGTTATAGATGACAACAAATAATTCTGATTCATTTTTTATGATTTGTGAAATGTGAAGATAATGGGTTGAAGTGGGGACGGTGTTCTGAATGGGTTTGTATTTGGTTCAGCATAATCTACGGCGTCTCTGCAGCCGTTGTTTGGCCATTCTCATATGGGACCCCTTTGGTGTCTGGGTGGACCAACATCTGTTCCAGCGTGGGGAATGATCAGCATCAAGGCTCGACTCTCAATTACTCGTCTCCTATAACTAGATTTTTACTGTAGGTGGGTTTGGAGGTATCAACTTCTGGCACAAAACCAAGGTAATGGTGAGAAGAAATATGGTGTTTCTGATAAGCCATCTTCTGGTTCCTCGGACGCACACCATTGATTCATCAACATTCTTCATAAGACTCTCTTCTGAAGGTCAGTTGCTAATTTGATTCAATTCTAGATCCTTTTTTGTTAAGCAGTGTTTGTGATTAAATTACGCGATTTGACCACACTTTTACCAGTATTAAATAACCTTAGGGGTGTTTGGGATTGCTTCTTAGAAATTGGTTTTATTGTGTTTTGAGACAACTGGTATATATAATTTGAAGTGTGTTTGAGATTGTTGATTATTTTTTTGTAAGATAATAGTTTTAAATAGTAAGTTTGAGAACAACGTATGCTAAAATGCTCATCCTATTATCTTAAAAATGTCCATTTTTACAGTAAGCAATCCTATACATTCCTTACGCATGATTAAACATATAATATTAGCCCATCTCATCACTAAAAACTGCTTATTTCAATTTAAAATAATCATGATCAGATTGCTCTATTCAAACACAAACTGATTATCAACTATTCAAAATATTTTAATAATAACTACAGGAAAAGTTAGTTGCTTTTCAGTCGACGAGGGGTGCTCGAGAAGAGTTGATTAGTTGAATCCAATGACTGCTACATAAAGAGGGGTGGGCTCAAGAACACATACCTCGATAGTATACTTGCATCTGTTTTGAAGGTATGGTTTTTTGAAATTTGTTAATGGCATGGTTCTGTTTTGTTAAAGAGGAAGCTGTAAAAGTTTCATATCATTTTGAAAGTAATTGTTTATTTTATTTTATGCACACTATATGTTAATCATGTAATTAGGTTCAAGATCTTATCGCTTTAATAGCTTGCATCATAAAATGTTGAAATGATGACAACTTATGGTGGTAAGCTATGTAGCTTCAACAAGCAATGGCCGCATTTTGTAGGTTAGCTCTCAGCTTCTTTTCAAAGGGAGTGGCTGAGCTTGTGCACAAGACACGTTTACAATGCTTACTTGGACGGGGATGTTTGATTGATAGTGCGTGTGATGATTCTCTTATTTAGGTTACTAGTTATAATACTCGTGCACGCACGGGGCTTCAACATTTAATTTTTAATTTGTTTTGTACATTCGTGTTTTCATTGAAGCGTTAATGTCTTTCTTATATACGTTGTGTATTTTCATTTTTATTTCAAAAGTTGATATTTAAAAACGTTTTATATTAGGGTTCGTGATTGTCTACAGAATTTTATAAAATATTTATATTAGCTTTATAACAGTGACATTGTAACCAACCATTAATATTTTAGCAGAAGATTAAATTATGAGTTAATCTAAATTATTGATCCACAAAAGGAACATGTTGTGGCTAAATTTTGTCGATAAAGATGCTCATGTCTACGCAAGTGTATGTATGTGTAGTATGCATGATATATCTCTATGTAATGTATATATTTGACTATGCACACTCAAAACCCATGAACAACAAAAGTCCCACGAGTCTCCTAAACAATTCATAGAACCAAAAAATAAATCTTAGTCTCTTAATTACTGCGTCACATGTTATGTAACACATTTCTTGCAATATCGGCTTCCTGTATATGAAACAATTAGTCATTAAACGCTCCATTCACAAACTGCGAGGGTCTTAACGGGTATGTTTACGCCACCTAGTGATAACGCTGTTTAGTCACACCTGTTTAGTAATTTTGTTTATAAGTAATAATGCATTGTATTTAGATACTAATAAATTATAATACTTCAAGTGTTCGGGTTACATTATAGATATACCCATTTGATCCTCTTACAAATAACTAACCTCCCAAATGGTGCCATTCCAATACAAAATAAAATAAAATTAGATGACCATTTGACCTATTTCATTTTTTCTAATATTTTATATATTATATGTCACCTTCAAATTTAATCCCGTTCGACCCATTTTCTAATAATTGGGTCTACACTGGCATGGGTAGACGTGCACTATCAGTATAAATTTTTTAAGGTCGGGCTAATATTGTTGTTCAAATTACGTTCCCATCAAGAGACAACTGTGGTGTCTTCCTTTAAGCTTTACTTGTAATTTGTCAGAAACCATACTCATGTGAACAACATTTTCACTATCACAAATGACCCCAGCATTAACCACCTTCCCGTGTTTATCAAACACACTATGCGGTCAGAACTAAAATATAAAATAATTAACATAGAAGCAAGCCAAATGGTGTCATTCTTTTCAGCTTTACTTGTCATTTTTTAAAAACCAAACTCACTGTGAAGGCGTTTTTTCACAAGCACAAATGAACCCCTGCATCAACCACCTTCCCGTGTAATGAAACACCAGTTCCGTTTGACCTAATTGTTTTTTCTCAACATAGAAAGCAATAAAGTCGATTGTCAACCACCATATTCTTTGTATTATGTTATCATACTTGCATCAGCGATTTTCATCAAAATTCAATTATAGGTTAGATACTGTCAGTGTTAGATTGGAGCCTTGGGATCGTTCTAAGTTCTAACAGGATGATATTTATGAGATAGTTATGGATGATATTCTGCATTTAACCTATAGCCTATGATAAATATTAGAAAATAATATCATTGGTAAATATGATTCTTGAACTGAAAAGTGATGTTTGGCTCTTTGGTACGATAAAGACCTGGGCGTCGAAGGATTTGAAGAATGATACAATCTAAATGGCCAGTCGGGTGGTAAATTTACAGGATGAGCGAAAATGGGTGAGTTGGGTTGGTTTGGCTTGACGCCACGTTATCGCTATGTTGTAGTTGTGTTAAGCGTTGATTTGTTAGTGAACGTGCGTGTTAAACAAATTTTACGGAAATGGAAGTCTTAAAATAACGATCCAACACTTAGAAAAAAACCTTAGGCGTTTGTAACCAACTTTACGGCACTTGTGATGCCACAGATAACAAAAACAAAAAGTTGCAAAACACACCACTCTGATTTAAGTAGTTTCAGAGAGCTCGCTCTGTATCAAACACGCGCTCCTCGATCGCTTCCTCACTCCGCTCCGGCGGAAAATGCATGATATGACATTGCAATGCTAAGAAATTAAAGTGGACATTACAGATGACATTTAATGTCACTCGAATGACGGTGTTGCATTTCAATCTGCTGATTTTTACCTGTTTATAGCATACTAATCTCCTAACAACTTTGCCATTGGCTTAAACTTTTTCCATTCCTATGATCATCGGAAAACACTCCGCAAGTACCTCGCCTGGAAAAGATTTACCATAAATTATTATATGTCAAACTTGTGACCACAAGTCATTATCTCTCTAAATTTTCGCTTGCACTAAAGCCTTTTCCAAACTCTTTGACAACAATTTAAGGATACGGCGAATCATTTTATTCCATTTTTTCACAACACCACTCATTCAGCGCGCGCTCTCATTTTCTGTGGTTATTTTGATATGGGTCAGTCCTACCAGCCATTTGCAATTTCTTCTCTATTCGTGCCCCTCTATCAGATTTTAACCACTATTTACATATAAAGCTTTCGCAATGTCCAATTGAAATATCATAGATTCCATCCGTTGCTCCTCACTCTCTCAAATCATGGTGTAAATATAAACAATTCATTGCATGCTCGCTCCTTATTGAGTATAACCCAGACACTACCGAAAGGAATCAGCAAAACAATCAGTAAAACTTATTTTATGCAATAAGCATAAGCTGTCTATAAAGATGTATTGGATGGCTTAATTTGATGCTTTTCCGTTTATTAAATTTGACTCAATAACTATGTGCGATAACTACCGAAAGGAATCAGCAAACAATCAGTAAAACTATTTTATCGCAATAAGCATAAGCTGTCTATAAAGCTGTATTGGATCGCTTAATATTTCTAACACCTATCAACAGGATATTGTTGTATATACTTAATAAGGAATATCTGAAGTACTTTAAATAAACATATTTCTATTATCCTATGAAAATGTGTTATAAGGATATACTTATATGTAGTTTGGGATGAAACACATAAAAGCACATAACCATAAAACTATTATATGCGAACATTTATGAACTTGTGAATTACTTGAAAGTGCCACTAGGTCTTTTTAAGGATAAGCCTTTGTGTGCGAAGCTTTGTTGTAGTTGAGATATATTAAAGTGGAATAACTTCATATATTTAGGAGCAGGATTTGTTTGGTTTCATCTGATTTTCTTCCTTTAGGCACATTCCATAAAAGTCAGAAAAGTGAGTTGGAAACGTGAATGTGCCGATTAGGAAACTAATCTATCACATGAAACCTTTTAGTTAATCAGATACCAAATATACTATAATAACCAAAACATAAACGATGTTGCCCAAACATTATAACTTCAATGGAGGTCTTATACATAAGAGAACCAATGCAACAACAACCATAAAGCAGTACCGACAAACAATCTTAAATATTTTAAGAGCTAAAGAAACAAAATATGTGAATGCGTAAAAACCGCAACCAAGATTCAGTTTTTTTACCAATGCATGCGAGTAAGTGCATGCATAGCCAAATGATGCAGCTATGTTTTACATATTATGCATAAAAAGGTTCAATCAAATACACTTTTACAAAAATTAAATTATTTTATGTATAAATTTGTATCAAGTTGAAACATTATACATTAACCGTTGATTTCAACTTGACTGTTTTTCAATCCAATTTTAAACAGCTTCTGATGCTCGAAAAACCAACATATATCTTGTAAAGTGTGTTTTAATCCAATAAAAACAAAATAAACATAATTACTTTAACCTATTTCCAAAGTCAAAATTTATGTTAAAGAATATAATGAAGTTTTTGAAATCACCACCCCCAAACAACCCCTTAATCACTCCTTTTCTCTATTACAGATGTAGTCAAAATTGTGATGTGTTAGTAACTTTGACCACGTTGTTTCGTTTTTCCTGTGGTGCATTTCGAAAAAACGCAGTAGATGATTATCACAAATATAATAATTGAATCTTTGAGGTCTTCATCTTTAATTTTTTTTCACTTGAACAACATATTTAAGAAACACGTGAACATCATATTTGAGCAAATGGGAGTATCATTAGACCAAAACACATTTTACCCGGCGACCTGATGTGATGGTTAAATCCCAATAACTAAAAGGCCATAGGTGCAATATAGACGCAAACACACGCACATAAAGATAATCATATATGTGTTCAATAGCAGAGCGAAAACAAAATTTTAAAGAAGGAAGATTAGGCGTAAAAGAGACCACCTTTGGACTCTACAAAGTTGCTTAATTTGAAACTCCCCACACCATCAAAGTTTAAATTATAATAGACCCACATCAGCACATTATATGGTATACACCCACCCCTGTTACATATAAAAACCAAACCACAAAGCAACTCTAGTTGGAACTGATTAACAACTTGTACATTTATTCAACCACTACATTCTTTATAAATGTAAACTGTTTGGAGTTCACAAGTAGTAGTAGTCTTGGCAACCGCCATAGCAGTAATATCCTCAACAAATGATACAAAAAGATACATTCCTACTCTTATAGACATCTTCTCAAATAAGAGGCTTAATGCATTGATAAAAAGGGTCAAGCATACTATAACGTGTATAAAGTATAGCTAAATCAGATCGTACGATTTTGCTTACGTGGCAAAATTAAGCGTTCTGATTGGTCCAATTTTTTAATTCATAGGATTCAATTTGATAGAGAACTCCGAAATGATGTAATTCTTTTATTATATAAAAGATTTATTTTATCATTACTTACACTTGATGTTGAGTGTTAAGATGTGAAAACATATAATTTGGTGTATATGTCATCAATTATTTTCGTAACAGGCTGCGTTATTGACGCTTATGCCAGCAAACTTGCTGAAGTTAAAAGAAGTTACAAATCTAGCAGTAGTTGCGTTGGCTTCTTTAGTCAACTGGGTACGCTGATTTTTTTATCTGTTTTTACCGCTCAGAATGTTAGTTTTCATTTCCTTATAAGTATGTTTGATGGATTCTTTTACCACATGCAGTTTCATAGTAAGTTCTACGTCAAAAGTTTAAACATTGGCAAATCTATTAATTAAGATTTGGTCGCGGCTCTTGAAACATAAATAGGGACTCTAGAGGAGGTATTTGTCTGACAACACTATACTATTTTGTATTTAGGACATTAACTGAAAATAAGAATAAGTTGTTCAATGGACTAGCTTTAAATATAAACGGCTCATTAAATTTATCGCATATCGCTGCTTTATCTGTAGCATTGTTAAGAGCCTTGAATATTATCAGTAATCGTTCTAGATTAAAATTACAGTATAATTAGTTTTTATTACACAGATAGTTGACAAATCACCATCATAAGGTATAATCCAAAAAAAGTGGTTAGGGAACCGAGCTTCTAAAAACAGTGTCATTGGATGACTTTGAAAGGTATATATATGTGACGTGTACAAAATGTCAACGTGGTCATGGAAATAACCAACAAGGAATTCGAGATTATTTCACCGGAACTACAAAAGGCGATAGAGACATTGTTATTGTTGGAGTTGCTATGTCATGGTTGTGATCAAGTGGAGTGTCTGAGGGATGTGATCAATTAGACGTGGTCTTTCAAGATGGCAAGTACTATTTCGAATTCACAATTTGATTTTGTCACAATATGTTGTGTTTAGGGGTGTTTGAAATTTGCTTAAAAGTGTAATTTTTCCTTGATATTTTGTATATAAGGGTGTTTGGGAATAACTTAAATTTGTATATATAAAGTTTATAAGCAAATCATTCAATAAGAATTATTGTGGAAATGTCTTGCTTTTGTGTGATTGACAGTCTTTCTTTGAATTTGTAATATTGCCTAAGGGTTTGATTTTGTGGTGTATGGATCAGATTCGGCAAGAATCTAATTTCTTTGTAGTACAAAGGCAAATTGGCCCAAAAATTGGATAGGGGTCAAGATGCTCTCGGGCGCCTGCGGGTAACTCAAGTGCCCCCGAACCGCGCGAAAGAGTTTTATTTTAAGAACCAACGTTGTTTACAAAGAAGATTTATTTTACATTTGAATTTACAACATATATTTAGTGCTTACGAACAACTTTTTAACTTTTGTTTTCTCATTTTCGATGAACATTTATTGCTTTTCGTTCTTAATGCATTTAGTAGATATGTTGATGTGTTTATAACTTATTTTACATAACTTTAACAACGATACTCATAAGGCGCGCCCGGCGGGCTTTGCAACTAGTATATATATATATATATATATATATATATAGAGTTATGATCAAATGAGAAGTTTTCTTAAAATAAAAAGGATAAGAAGTAAATATAACCGCATATCCGAGATGCACCGACTTAAATTAGATGCATCTCTATACTCTTAGATGCATTGTACGTATATTAGATGCATTTCATAACTTCTCTTGTTTTTTGTTCGTCTACATATGACAAAAATCATGAAAATTAATTTGCACCATCTACACATCAAATTAACTTTCGAAACTCAAAATGATGCATCTTAATGAATATAAATGCATCTAATGAAATTCGTTGCATCTCAAATATGTGGTTTTAGTCACTTCTCACCACTTCTTATTTTAATTTACTTCTCACTGGATCCCTACTCTATATATATATATATATATAATTAATAATTAATTAATTATTATTATTATTATTATTATTGGGGAAACTCATTTAAGAGCATTGATTCCATACGACACGACCCGACCCGCCGGAGTCCGTTTGACCCGCCGGAACCCGGCCGCTGGCCGACCCGGTCCGACCGGTTTTTTTTAAATTGTTTTAGAATTTTTTTAATTGTTTTTAGGGCCGACCCGGTCCGATCGTTTTTTTTTAAAAACAAAATTATTTTAGAATTTTTTTAATTGTTTTTAGAAATGTCCGGTTGACCCGCCGGAACCCGGCCGCCGGCAGCCACCGGTCCGACCGGTTTTTTTTATAAAAATTTCTTTAAAAAAATGTTATTTTAGATTTTTTTTTATAATTTTTTTTAGAAATAATATAATTTGTTTTTCTTTTCTAAAAACCTTCTCGCAATTTTTTAGTCATCAATCTGGTTTTTTTATGAATATTAACCCGCGCTCTGCTAACCACGACTTGGTTTTTAAATTTGTTTTTTTTAAATAAACTCTTGCACTTTTTGAGTCATCGGTCTATTTTTTATGAATAACAACAGAACTAACCCCGCGCTCCTCTGTTAACCTTTCCGCTGCGGACGGGTATAACTACTTGTAAACACCTACAATAACCAGGCGCGCCCGAATCAGAGCATTGAATGCAAACATTCCGACCCGACCCCATATTTAATACACCGTAATTTATTATCCCGCCTGTTTCCACGTGGGGATACGTGTCGACTGTAAATCCCAAATCCCATATCTCCATCTTCCCCATTTTTGCAGAGCAAACACACACACACAAAAATTAAACGGCGCCCCTAAAAATCGAGATTAAAAATGGCTAATCTTCATCTTCCACCCTCCCCGTTTTTGCATGTGATTTTTGAAGAACATCATCTCGAAAACTGGTTTGAAAGGTATTCTCCATTTCATTCATTAGTTTTAAAGATTTTTAATTTCGAATATTGGTTTGTGATTTTTTTTGGGTTAAATTTAAATATGGGTATTGAAATTGGGGTTACATAAGTTTGTTGTTTTTGTACGGCTAGGGTTTTGGTGTCGGAATGTGTGTGCGAGATTTGGTTTTTCCGACCAAGCTATTCACGGTTGTCCATCCAATCCGGTGTAAGTTTTATCATATCTTTTTTAGGTTTTTAATTAATTTGGGTATGATTACTTGATCATTAAAAATTGTCACCTGACATATATTTGTTGTCGTTTTTTTTGTTTAGGATGAGACTTGGAACAAGTGGTAATATGAGCAGCTTGGTGTCAAGTGCGTTGATGTCAAGTATGTAGCTTGGTAAATCCAAACACCCCGTGAGTTATGAGTTCATTGTGTGAAATCGATGCTCATTATTGTATAGATATTTGTGTTTAAAAACAATTTTGATCAATCTTAAGTTTTGAATTTTTTTTGCTGATAATTAGACAAAACTAAGTTGAAAATATGCAAAGTTTTGGTTTCGCCTTAAAATGACACATGTATTTATCATGCTTATGTTTGTTAATAGAAATGAAGACTTAAGCATATTATTTAGGCGCTTTTGGTATCAAATCAACAGCTTAATTCGGCTGTGTTAAGCTCAAGCGTCATCTTAAAAACCAATTACCATAAACTTTGTTAGGCGACTGGATTAACATGTACAAACTAGATTAGTTTGTGCCGAAAAGCGGTGTAATTTTTTTCGGTCATCTGTTTTGCCACAGGCTGTTAACGTATCGCGTCCAGGTTGAGGTGAACGCGCAGGTTCAACCATCGAACGATGCAGCCTATGCGCAGCTCTACAGGTTTGTTGAATTCATATGTTGTTTCATAGCTAATGTCTTTCATGGCGTCATATTAATGTTCGGTTTCTCACTTAATATTGTCACGAGCGGCATCCAATGTGCATAGCGTCTCTTCAAGTCGTGGCCCGTGGGAAACGAAAGTTGCAGTGGACAAGTCTGCTTGGCGAACGGATGAAGAATTTGGAAGAGAAAGACTCAGATCAGTGAACGTGCATGTGAGTGCCCTGTTTGTTTGATGATTCGTTGTTTTATGTAGATTCCAGTGTTTTTATTCTAAATGGCCTTTGTGTATTTCAGGTAATGAGTGTCAACAAATGGTTGATGTGATTAAGGTTACACCGAAAAGGAAACTGACAGAATATAAATAAAGGTAAGCCTTCTTTGTTGCTGAAGATGCAGATAAATGGACAGCGCTCCCAGCAACAACTTCTGAAATCCAAATCCGACTATAAAAGTATCTGAACATGTGCCTATGGCGTTACTCCATGTTCCAGAAACTATTGCTGACAGATATGGTATGTGAAGCATACATTATTTTTTATAGATTCCTAAAACTTATTAATGTACAAGTTTGCAAAGAATATATGCTTTCCTTTCGATTTCATCTGTCACTATATGAAAGTTTAAACCATAAAATGCAAAAAGCTACCATCGCATATTTGCTCTCCATGATGTCCTCTGATCTTTAGAGAAGATAAGCTGATTCATGTCGCTTATAAAACTTCAATTACACATTAGCCATTTGTGTTGATAATCTTTTTAAAAGAGCATGTTGTTTTTGTTACTTTCTAATGTTGGTTGTAGTAAAAGAAACTGCTATGTCTATGTCTATTCCTTATGCCTGTTATCTTATTCCAATGATTTCCGTGTGATGCGTACGCAGATAAGTAGGCTCTCAAGGTATGTCTACTCACATCGCCTTTTTAAACCCATCTGCTGTAAGGTATGTACTCTCAGATTTTAACTATTTTATCAAATGCTTTGTATGAAATTTTGTTGTAGTTATTGTTGATGTATTAGTTTTTAGGTTGAATCGTATTTTATTTCTTTTATGTTAAGTTGTTGTTAAACCAAAGAGCCTCGAAACAAGGCTGGTAAGTTTGCAAGAAAAAATGGGGTTATGAAACATAAGTTGATATAAGATAAGCAAATAAGCCCACAAATAAGGTTAAACAAACACCCTCAAAGATTGAAATGGCGAAGTAGGGTTTTGGAATTCATTAGGAATTTATGTTTTCGTTGCGTATCTAATGACCGTGGCTAATATATGGTGGTTCTTCACTTTCCATTTAATAGTAACAACTTTACGAAAAAGTTTTTTGGATTTGTTTATGTTGTAAATAAAAAAGTAGTTTTAAGGGGTGTTTGTTTAAGCCTATTTGATGGGCGTACGAGTTTATTAATAGGCTTATTTTGCTATGATTACGAGCTTATCCACTTGAGCTCATAAGCTTAATTTAATAATCTCAAAGGATGAGCAACCTCGAGATAAGCACTCTGAAATGATTACAATATGTGCTTAACTAATTATGCCTTAATAACAGTGTGTTTGGGACACATAGTAACTATGGCTGTGATAAAATACATTGTTGATCGTTATGTTTGTGCTTACTTGAGAAAACAAATATGTATGAGTTTGGTACACATGTCTTATGCATGTAATCTGATTCCTAGAAAATAACCAAATGGGAACTCATATTAACTTAAGTTTTTTTGACAGTTTAGCAAACACCACAAACCTCACTCTGGATAAAGTCTTCAGCATTAAAACTCAGGATCAGAGCACAAGTGCGAGCGCATACCCAACAACCACAGGTAATACGAACTACTTTTAAATCCTTCTTCCTAAAAACTATACAATAACCAAAGACCCAAACTCCGTGATGATAACTTCTCATAAACAGGAGCATCATCATCGACTGCTGCTACAATTCCTGAATCCGTGAAAGACCAAGAACAGCTCCAGAAAGAAAAAGAAGAAACCCGTTCAGAACAAGAAGCCAGAGGTAACAACAACAACTGCTTTAAAGGTTTTTTTCCCTCGCCTTTAAAAAACATGCACATAAAACACTAACAATCCACACTCTTTCTTTATTGAAAACTAGGGACACCACCACCAAGCCCCGATGCTACTGCACATACAGCAAAAATCCCTATAGAAGCTGACCAAAAAAAAGAAAAAACATCAAAAACGACTCTTTTTCAGCAGCCATCAATAGGTCCAAAGAAACAATAGAGACACTAAAACCTCATGTAAGTCCTAAAACTAAAAACAAGATTTATTGGTTACTTTAAATTTTACTTCAGGCTCCACCTTAAGTTTCCATTCTGCCACACACACACTAAACAAACATAACAGGAGAATAAAGAGCTGAACATATGGCTCACTATTGCTTTAGTTGGCATATCATGTAAATCTGTTATCATTATATGGCATCAATGATGTATTTCACTATAAGTTATATTGTTTTGTGCAGAAGTTGTCTCTTTGTGAAAGCTTCTGAGAGACGCCAACAACAAAGACAGAAAAAGGAGCCACTGTCTCCCCAATCACCTGTTAAAATTGAGCAAATCTGTTCTCCTTCAGCCGCCATTACAAGTATGATAATTTTCTCTAGCTATATCATCTTTAATTTGTTTGAAACCCTTATTACTTGGCCCATTGATAGAATGATGTAGCTAGAATTACAGAAACTCATTTTCACTGATGAAAATGTTAATAAACTTGGAACTACTGCTCAAGTTTCTTAGTTTGATGAGAATAATATGCAAATTCTTTGTTTTGATCCTCACCAACTATCTGTCTGGTAAAACATACAAAAACCGGGATTACCCGGTTAATGAATTTATTGCGCCCGACCTGGATTTGAACCGATTTGAACCGTGCTTTTCTCATTAAAGCGGGTTGCAATTGAATGCTTACCCGGATGCATTAAATTTGCCTTTACTCACTCCCCACTTCATATTAGAGTTACGTGTCAATTAGATAGTTAACTGCAGTTATACCTTTTGATATAGGAGTCAAAATAAAAAAACAATGGAAACAGCAGTGGTTAGACTGTCAGACCATAGTATTCTGCATCAAACACAAAACAATTTCAAATGAAAGCTATAAGCCTTCATTAATCTGACACTGTAAGGTCGTTGATCCGTTGGCCTTAATTTGAGCAGCTGAGCATATATAAGAACAAAAGACAACACCAGAGGTTACATGTCGGTTTATTTTCAATCTTATAATCCTTTTATTCATAATTGAGACTGGATATTTGTGTTATGCCCATATTATGGTATTTGAAGTATATTGACACTTCCACTTCAGTGGCTTTGGTTCTTGGTAGGAAGTGAAATATGTTGTCTTTGCCAGGTTTGGATTAGGCTGGTAGACACATACAAATTTGTTGTTGACTTTTTATGTCAAAGTGACTAGATTCCATCTTTAAGATACGTATTCCATCCCAGAAACTTCTTTCTTATCGAGTTTTTTCAATGAGTATAGTCTCTTTTAAAACTATTTAGCAAAATATGTACTTCGAAAACCATTTAACTTTATATTTAGTATTTTTTTTCTTTTTTGATTTCTACAAAATCATAAATTCTCATGACACATGAGTTTTATTAACAGCAAACCAACCATCCTTCCATGATCTGTAATTGTTGTCTGTAAAATCCATAAAAAGAAAACTCCAGTAGATAAATATAAGTCAGCCATCGTCTTCATACGGTCATGTCTATGTCTGTATCATTGTCGACTCCATCCTCGGTGACAGTCATGTGTGCAACATAATTCTGACACCATCACTAGCTAGGAGAAACCAAGCAAAGTTGTCATTTAATGTTAGTTCGATTGGCTTCCTATAGGGCATTTCTGATGCATTTACAAACTTAGGACACTTCCTTAAGAACTTTGCGATAACAATGGTTTTAATATTGTTCCTTAAATAGTTATGTTATTGGGTTTCATTTAATTATATTGGTTGTGATGGTAGCAGTTCCTCTAGGGCTCTTGGCGATATGCCGGATCGTGTTGACGTACGAATCAACAAGTGAACCCAAGCAAAGACGTAAGAATCATGTCATACATCATCACCATCGCTATTCGCTAATAAAAAAGTCATCAGTGACAAGTATATACGAAACGCAGGTATGTCAATGAAGACGATGGCTGCTATAAAAACCCAACTTTCATGGGCATTCATGAGTTCTTTTGAGTTTATTTAAAAAATAAAAAAACTAAACATTATGTTAATTACTTTTAAAAATGCATACTTTGTTAATTACTTTTCTGGATTACCATGGTTATCTAAAAAACTTTCTTATCCATACTAATGTTTTTCGAAAGTTGCAATCAATCATCAAAGTTTCTGAAACCTTGATATAGTTTATACCATTTTCAAATTGAGGGTAAGTCACATTGACCCAAAAAAGTCAAACTGTACTTAAGTTGAAACAATAGGTATACCATGCATGCCTACTATATCAAAAATGTAAATAAAGCTTCACCAAAAGCAAGGTACAATATCGTTTTCTCGAATCATATATTAATTTCTTTTTGTATAAAACTACTGGCGATGCAATTTGTAGATTAGTTTTCATATACTTGAATTATTCCGTATGATCTTTGAATGAGATTTTTCTACCCCATAAACACCCTGGTAAATTGACACAAAATTAGTCAGCATTAGTATATACTGATGTTACTTTTTGTTCATTTTTCTATGTTGCAGAATCCCTGATGAAAAAATAAGAGCTATGCAAAGATGAAAGTCAGATTTTGTGGAAACAGCTTGCACTGCTTAACCCTTTTAATTATGCTGCTCATATAACTGTATGCTCTTAGTATCACTGTAATGATCATCTATCAACCATACTTGTGTACACTAAACTGTGTCTGTTTGGTATCTTTTACAGCACTTATGTTATTCATTGCATCCATACGAGTATACATCACAGAACAATGACACCTGAAACGACAAGGATGCAAACAGCTAACAAAAACGATGCCCGCCAAATGTCCCGCAGCGGAGCGCGGGCAAGCAAACTCGTTTTAGTCAAAAATGAGCTCTTCGACAAAGTAAACCTCATTTGTTTGTTGATTAACGATATTACCTTTTTCTAGTTTAACTATTTCTGAAACTTTTGAGTTTTTAAATTCTATGTTTGGGTCGTTGACTCAATGTTAAACTTGGTTAATATTGATGATGTTATCAATAGATCTCTATTCTAAAGATAATTTAATAAGACTTCGATGATAAATGCTTAATTATGTAGGTCAAACATGATTTTAAGACCAGTGGTAATAGTTGGTCCTCAACTCGGTCCCCATCTTATGTGGCATCAAGAGAGACTAGTCCTTCCCCTTACATCACTTCCATAGGGGACGTGTCTTATGGGCAAAGAAATGATAGGTCGATCTCATATGAGACTGGGTCCTTCGACATGTTTGTATGTGAGTATGTTTATTTAATTGTTTTTTTGGGGTTTGTTTTTTGTTGTGTCTTCGATCTTTTTGTTACATTAAGTTGATCATGAAGTTGTTTTGGAAAGAGAAAGCTAAAGTGATAGCATAAAGCCGAAGAAATTGGTAGGGTTGCCATTTAAATTTAAAACTACACTAAGGAGCATTTTTTGGGCTTCAAGGATTTTGTTGGGCTTCCTTTTTGGTCTAGTAGTGTGTCGTCTTCTTTTCTTTCTTATATACTATCCGCGATTATTCCTAGCTTTTCATCTACCTACTCAGTTTCCGTCCTTAGCCTCCTGATAGTCACGGTAAGTGGTTTTCAATCTATTGTTCTGCATGTGTTCTGTTTTGGTCGTTCTGATTCTTTTCTTAGGTTTTTCATTTACTACCAGTGTTTGCATGGCGTTGTGGTTTGCGCTTATTGTTTTATATGATTATGTTAGGCTTTTGCTTATTGCTTACTTCTACTGTTTCGCTTATGTCATGGCGTTTACCTGTTTTCACTTTTGCGTATTGCTACTTACGTTAGTATATAAAAAGTTAGGTTGCATAAAAAACCAAAAGCAAGTTACGTATCTAAAACTTAGGGCGCATACCTTATGTCATTATGTTAGTCTTTTGCTTATTGCCTATGTGATAGCGTTTAGTTGTTTTCCCTTTTACTTATTGCTATCGATCTTAGTGTCTAAGAACTTAGGTTGCATACGAAACCAAAACGAAGTTACGTGTCTAAAACCTAGGGTGCATAGTTTTGTTGTTACTCATGAAAACCAAAAGGAAGTTGGTTCCTAAAAATGTTGTCTTGGGAGGTGTTGGACAAATAGGTATTGTCAATACAGCGGTTACCTGCCCAGATGGTAATACAATAAGTGTGGGACTTATGGGGATAGTGGATACTAGGGGTTCTTACTCGATCGATGGTGAACGAGGGAATTTGATTGGAGTTCCAAGTTCCATGTCAAAGAGACAACGTGTGGGCGATACCTCTTCTTTTTGTGCCAGTGTGCCTGGTGTTATGGTGGATTTTGACGATCGTAATGACAGTTCGATTGACCAGTCGGGACATTCATGTAGTCTATTGGATCATAGCTGTCAATAGGTTATCTGAGTATGTATGTACATTTGACAACTTTTTTGGTTTATGCAGGAATACTATCATATCGTCCGCGAAAGCATAAACTCAGTTCCAGGTTCAAGGAAAATGGTGTTGATGCAAGCCCAGGTGTTTCATCCAAAAGACAAAATATATGTGACCATTGTCGTTATGAAAATGCGTCGACTTTAAATAGTCGCCCTGCGTATATTGTTGACTCTTCCACTCCATCGGTTAGTGGCTCTGGGAGCTGTGCACATCATACATGTATTATTTACTAACAATATTCTTAATTTGTATGTTTGTAATACATTTTTGACGAATATCATTATATTTTTATACAGGTCTGCCGTCAGGGTATATATACGTTGGTACCTGTGAACATTGTTGTGAACATTGTGGTGCCCAGTTTTGGTACGAAGAGCGTATCAAAGACAGTCCAAAGCGTGCACGTACGAAGTACTATCGCTGTTGTATGGCGGGCCGTGTCGTTATACGGACGTATCAGATATACCCGGAATACATAAAGTTGTTGCTCAAAGACCGTCATCTTTTAGAGAACATAAAAGCTTACAACCAAATGTTCAGTTTGACATCTCTAGGTACACAAGTTGACGAGTCAATTAACGTTGGACGAGGGCCCTATGGTTTCAAAATTTCGGGACAATTATATCATTGGTTAGGCTCTTTATGTCCACGCGAGGGTGATCCGCCTAGGTTCTTGCAGTTGTACGTTTATGATACAGAAAATGAGGTAGATAACCGTATGCGTCATTTTAGAGCCGACAACAGTGGACTTCGTAGGGATATTGTTGAAGGTTTAATTGAATTGTTAGACAAGCATAACACACTGGTATAACTATTCAGAACCGCCCGTGAAAAGCTTCTTGATTAAGAAGAACCACCATTTAAAATCAGGTTGTATAGTGTGGTAGGGGGCGTGAATAAGAACTCCCGACGGGTGATATGTTAGGTGCTATTGTATATGAGTTTGGGCCTGATACAGAAATGGACTATGATATTGTTAGATATTAGAAAAAGACTCGGTCACCCCGTGTATTTTCCCGTTTATTGTAGCTCGTAGTTAAGCGTTTAATGTATAACATTCGGTAATGGGCCGGGTATTAAACCAAACGTGTAAGCCCACTACCAAGGCCCTTAGGTCGGTTTGTAACACACTATATAAGCCTCTTCCTTGCCATGGAAGAGGTGGTTAGTCATTTCATTATTCAAGTTATACTTTCTCTCACTAAAAAGCTTTCTCTCTCTAAGATTTGGCTAACCCATCTATCTTCCATTGTGTTATGATTTCTAATATCCTACAATTGGTATCAAAGCTCATGGGATGATTAGATCGTTTGTGTGTGCGTTTTAGTGCTTGGTTTAGATCAAAAGTTGAGTTTTAGGAGGTTTTAGCTCTTGTTCTTGAGTATCATTGATTTTCACGTTTCTTGTGTTAAAGTTCATGTTCTTGTAGTTGCTATAGCCTATCTAGTACTCAGTTGTGCAAAAGAATACAAGTCAAAACGTTTAAATGGGTGATTTTTAGGTGTTTTAAGGTGTAAAAGTTCGTATTACTTCGCAGCGGTTTGGTATACTGTGTTTTGTTATTCGTAGCGGTTTGGTGTACTGTTCTAGCGGTTTGTCTTCTAGTGTAGCGGTTTACTAGTAGAGATTTGGTAATAATAGCGGTTTGATCCGTAGCGGTTTACGGGTTGTTGAAGACAATTTCTCATAGCGATTTGGGAAACAAACCTCTGCCAATTTCATTTCTTGGTAGCGGTTTGGTGTTTCTTCATTATAGCAGTTTACCATTATCTTTTAGTAGCGGTTTAGCAGTTTGACTTAGTAGCGGTTT
>BQNB010124570.1:0-14618 GCA_026074375.1 Tanacetum coccineum
CCTTATGAGCACTTGCTATTGACCATTAGTCCGATGAGGTGTTCTGGTTTCCTTAAACTTATCGTTTTGTCTTTTCCCTGGTCTCTTCGAACGTGCCCTTCCGGCGTGATTATGTTCCCTTCGGACGTTGTGCCCGTTCGGATATATACACGGACATGTCCCCCCCAGTGTTGTATTTTTAGTTGAAGACTAAAGATACAACACTTAATGCATTTTCTTTCCTTTTGGATTTTTCCTTTATTGTTTTTCCTAAAAAAAATTTTTTTTTGTTTACGTGACGACAAAATTCATAATTACAGTCGGTTAAAAATCATAATGATCCGAGGTTGAAACGAGGGCAGTCGTACACGTGGTGATCGCTTCCCATCGAGTGGAGTAGATCGTGCCACGTTAGGAGTCTGACACGACACGACGTTTCGTGACCTACTTTTCCTCTATAAATAGACGACCTCTCGCATTTTTACTGCGTGTTTTTCCTTCCCCCGAACGTCCATCCAAGACTTTTTGACTTCGTCTCTCAGGTATATACTTCGACCTTATCTAACTTTTAGTATTATACGTCCCCTTCGGTATCTTTGATTATGTCTGAGGAAAACCAAACTGTTGGTGTTACCGCGTTGCCCAAATTTGACATGCCATCTTATGAGTCCGAGATGACTTCTAAGGATGTTAAATCGTTGGCCCTTCGGCATAGAATCCCCTTAGATTTACTTCCCGTTGTACTAAGGAAAGGATGGACCATGGATAAATTGTCGGACGACATGATAGGATTATACGAACAGTACTTTGAGTTTTCGGGAATAAGGGTGCCTTTTTCTACCTTCCTATTGGCCGTGATCAAGCATTTTCGTGTACATATTTCCCAGATTGTGCCGTTAGGGTTGAACCGATTAACCATGTTTGAGTTGTATTGCCGGAGTTTAGGCATTGTCCCTTCCATGAACTTGTTTCATGTTTTTTACAAAGTTAGTAAACAAGGGCATTGGTTTTCTTTTGAGAAAAGGGTTGGTAAGGGTGCCGGGGGGCAGGTATTCCAAGAGACATTTTCTGGGTTAAAAGGATGGAAGAAAAGATTTTTCTTTTTGGATAGAAGGGCCATACCGTATGCTATGGCTTGGAGACACCACGACTCTGATGTCAACGACCCCGTTCCAGAAGATGGCTTCCAAGCCTCAGATGTGCAATTGCTGACCGAATGGGTCGTTGACCTTCGGCTTGTGCCTTCAGGGCTTTTTTTTTCACAGAGGGTTGGCTACTACGTGGGATTTCCTTGGTTTTCGTCCTGTTTTCAAAGATACCAAGGGGAATGGTAATATTTTGTTATTTTGTCCTTCTGTGTAAGGTCGTTTCGGCGTGAACTAATATTTATCTTTTCTTTTGCAGTGGTTACCATGTCTGAATATCTTCGTTTCCCCTTTCTGTCTGGTGCGTCAATTTCCAAAGGGCCTCCCCTCACCTCTAAAGATCGGATCGAACAGCATATCACACATCCCCTCTCTTCCGACCAGCCCATTCCGGAAAAGACGGACCATCAAAAAGAAGTCGAAGTGGAGGATCCCAAGATCGTTGCTATTCGAGAAAGAAAGGCGAAAGCTGCTGCCAAGAAAAAGAAAGAGAAGAAGAGACATGGTAATGATGGCGGGGAGGGCTCTCGCCCTAAAACCAAAAGGAGGAAAACTGTGGCTCGCAAGGATGGTCCTGCTACCTCCGAGGCTACTTCATCGCCGGAACCCATCCGGATTGTTAACCCCAACCAGGCTAACCCTTCTAATGTCGCTGCTGCTACTGCTGAGTCGAGGGAGCAACGCTTACCTCGTGACTCGGCGGGTCATTCCGTTCACAACTATTCTAGTCAGCATGATGACGAAAGAACCGACATCCTTCGGCTTGGGACTTCTGGATGTCAATCTGGGAGGGTCTTGGTTGATACTACTACCGAGGTGGTTCAATCCCCCCCGGGTCACCAGTCTTTCCATCCTAGCCCTTCGGCCACGCAAATAGCCTCTCCCTAGAGGTCTGTCCCACGAGGTATTGTTCCCTTCGTCTCTTTTTGCTTTCTCCCCCCTTTTTTTCTTTTATTATTTTTTCTTTTACTATCACTATTTTTTGTTTTTGATCATTGTGTATTTGTAGGTAACATTGATGAGGGTGAGTCGTGTAACATTTCTTAATTTTAGGTCATTTTACGACTCCTATTATTCGTCACTATTTATTGTGGTCCGATACGGGTTTACTTTTAATTTAACTTTTAAGCTAAATCGCGTAGACTAGAAATAATCATACAATGTAAACGGTCATCAATTAAATTAAAGTTTACGTCAATCAAGTGTTATATAATTATTAGGAAGGTAATTATTAACTTTGCGTGTTTTAATTTTTATTGGTCACGTAAAAGGCTTACGTTTCATAATAAAATACATTTAGACACACCTCAGAAATACCTAGGCTTACCTAGACTCAAACCAATACCCACTTTTGATCTTTAAACACAAAATTTATATAATTCTTGTGTTAACAAGCCACTAGGGCCGAATATGGGTAAGAGTAACCCCACATAAAATTCGGCTATGATGCTAATTAAACAACTAGAAAATCCTAATGAATCCCTAAATTAACATGTACATCCCATGATTTTATTAAACTTGTACTAATTGTCTCTTCTAAGCTTAGTACACAATGGTTATTAACCATTGAACCTCTTTTCTCTCTTGGATGCCGCGGCTAAGATCAAGTCACACACACAAGCCATAAGATTTCATGTATCTAGCAAATCTTGTACAATATTGTGTAATTAAGAATGGTACTTGAGTGGTTTAGCATAATACAATGTGAGGTTAACTAGAAAACCCTAAACCACTACTTATGGCTCGTTTGTGGTTAAACAGGACTAAGAAGCTAACTAAGTCATGAGCCTATAAATACTCACTCACATTGTCACTTTACACATTTCCTAAACTCACGAATTTTATCAAAGCTAAACCATACTCATTCCTTTCCTTTTTCATCCGGGTTATAAAATAACCGAACCCATACGCTCCCACATTTGCTTCCAAGGATACAAGTAACATTAAGATTTTCATACAAGCTCATAGGAAGGTACACGAGCTAAGATTTGGTATACAAATCTTGTGAAACTAATGTATACACGTTTGGTTAAACGCATTTGTGTATGTCATCACAATACAAACGAACAATCTCTAGACCCCTTGTAAGTCCGAATTAAGCCAATCACAAAAAAAATCAAAATCAAATTTTTTTTTTTCCCCCCCAAAAAAAAAAATAAAAAAAAAACAAAAAAAGCAACATAAGTTCAAATAACACAGAAAAATACAATGTCATTTTATTCTCCATTCGTTTGTTTGCATGTCTAGTTATATAAGTCACATAATTTTGTGTGGACAAATTACGTAGGCATGAGCATGCATGGTTTGACTCATGCATGGTTCACGCACATTAATTATACGTATGATTGGAACTTTTGTGCTAGTATAGAACAAACGAGTATAAAACATGATGAAACATCGAGTTAAGGCTTAAACATTTCATTTAAAATGCTAGAATGAGAATCATGGTGATCATTTATTCGTTAGTATTAAACACACGAAAACTATGCGTTAACTTTCCTTAGAAACGTGATGGCTTGGCTTGGGAACGCGTACACTAGCAATTAGGATGAATGCATGTGATTAATCGTGGTTAATAAATCTTAACGGGTGCTTAACAAAAGGATTAGAGCCCTAGAAACTAACAAGTAAACCAAATGACCACTTGCGGGTCATCTTGGGGTTGACATCCCACTATAAGAGCCCAACAGGCCCATCAGACTACGAAAGTAGAGTCCGCGGCTTATTAATAAGCTCTATGAGCTTATTAAGGGCTAACCATGCTTATTGGACTTACATGGACCATAAAAAGCTCTAGGGATCCTAACCAAACCCTTAATGGGCTTGTTAGCCCATTATAGAGTCCAAACGAGAGCCAATAAGCCATAATAAGCCTAAACAGATTATTGGTGAGCTTATACACTTTAATAGGCTTAATGAACTTGGAAAATGCTAATGGACCTTAAGTGAATAAGCCTAAAGGCTAAAAGGGCTTATCGGGTTCTTATTGGACCCATAAACCCAAAACGAGTTTATTGGCTATTAAATAGCTAACAGAAAAAGACTTAAAAGTGCTATCAAGTCCTATAAAATAAGTAGGATACTGGTAAAACTTTTACAACTTTTTGGGTTAAGATTATTGGGCTATCAAGCCCAATAAGCTCGAATAAGCTTAAATAAGCTCACCCGAGCTTATTTTTCAGCTTAACAGTTTTATATAAGCTTAATTAAGTCAAATAAGAGCTTATGTGCTTATTAAAACTTAATTGGACCTTTTAAATGCTTTATTGACCTTACGGGGGCCCCAAAAAGTCCAATATGCCAAAAGAAGCTCATACCGAGCTTATTTTTTGAAGCTGACTCAGCATAATGGCTTCATATTGGAGCTTAATGAAACCTAATGCCACTTGTTAGAATTTAATTGGGCTTAAAATGCGATTTTTACAAGTTAAGGGACTAAAAGTGTCAATTTACAAACTTGAGGTTAAAACTGCCAAAAGGGTGGGGGAAATTTTTTTTTTTCTTTTTTTCAAGTCTAAGGACTGTTTTGAACACCTCTGAAACCAAAAGGAAATTTTTAAAGTATAAAGGACCAAAAGGGTAATTTTTGTAAAGTTGCAGGACCAAAAGTGTAGCAATGAAAACTTAAGGTTTAAAATGTAAATAGTATATATTTCATAAACCTAGGGGCTGTTTTGAAATTATAGAAAACCTAAGGGTATTTTATAAACGAAAGTGATTTTAATAAACACTTAACGAATCGAACGCGTTATAATATTATTCAGGTATTATACGAGTTAAAACATGACTTCATAATATGAAAATTTAATTAACAACACCTTATACTTTTCGCCAAGAAGCCATCACGAAAAACAAATACAATAAACATGTGCACCACCGACACACGATGATAATAGTACATAAAACTAGCAAGAAATTGTTAGTTTTATACATTAAGATCTTTAGCCTAAACTATGAAGACCTAAGACTGGCCGATTTAGTAGGTATATTGACGGTTGATTCATTTGCTATACCTGGAAATATTTATCATTCAGATGCCTACCCTACTGCAGTGAGTTCAATAGCCCCATTTTTACATTATTTAAATGATTTACAATCCTTGGGGTGAGAAAATGCTATGTTTTTACAAATGGAACGCAAAGTGTATAATTTTAAATACAATGATTTCGTGTTTGCCTAATAGCGATAACCCCACTAAGCCCTTTTATCAAGAACTATCATGCTTAATTTGCGAGTGCGAATGTTATAAAATAGATTCTATTTGGGATTGACGTCCCCGTTTGGGTGAGTAGCGCTCACTGTGCCGGTCTGCCGGACAACAAACGTATACCATGTTGGATTTGGGATGTTGCGGGTTAGAACATCATTCAAATATGGCAAATGATTGGCAATTTAAGGCATTCAATCACGTAGAGCTTCGGTATCATGAGCTTAGGAAAATGTAATTACTTTTTATGATGTTTGCATTTGTTGCTTAATCATATACTTGGAAATCTTGCGGTCCTACAATTTACATACATAAACCTATGAATTCACCAACTTTATGTTGACGTTTTAAGCATGTTTTTCTCAGGTCAATAAGGCACGAGGTGCCAAGATACATTGGGGGTCACTCTGTGGAGAGTCAATATTAAAGATTTGGGGCGTATTACATTTTGGGACATTTGTTATAAACCGAAATCTTTACTTATGTTGTCAAACAATTTGAAGCCATGAGCTTATGTAATGAACAAGTATTTTGTTAAATCCAATGTATCTTTTTAAACGACACGTTTAGTGGTCGTTCTCATATCTTGTGCTATTAATCTATGAAGTAACGCCCTTAGATATTCAACATTCCGCTGCTACCCAGATTTGGGGGTGTTACAAGTCGTCTCGAGGGCGTGCTTTTTATATGCCCGACTGGTCTATCCACCGAAGATGTCACTTGGATACTCCAGAATGGTGTCATGAACTTATGGTCCACCTGGCGCCTCCGACTGCTCAAGAAGAGTCCAATGCGCTCAACAACGCCACTGCCCTTGAGCGAGCTTGGTTTTCTTTGCCCCGGGGAGCCTTGGCTCAGACTGAAATTCTTGAAAGATTCGAACAACTTCAAGCTAGTTTTGATGAGCTGGCCGGAACGCATGCCGGATGTGAGGATACGGTTAGACAGCTTCTGGATGCTAGAGAACTTTCTCAACTGAACTCTAGGCTTTACCTTGACGTATCTGAACGTTTCAGGAAGTTTAAGAATGATCATGCTGATTGCCCTGACAGAATTCGATTGCTGGAGGATCGGAACAATGAACTTTCTCAAGTGAACAACGAGAAATCCCTTCGGATAAAGGAGTTAGAGGACCTTTTTGCTAAGAAAGATTATGCCCTTGTCTATGCCGAGAGAATCAATTCCGAACGAGCTCAGGAGAAAGAAAAACTTGTCACTCAACTTGGCAAGACAGAGATGGAGAAATTTGATTCTATGCGAAAGCTTCTTCCTACTGTGGTCGAGCGTCTTTTTCAAAGTCATGAGTATAAGCGAAGCTTGTCCGAACCCTTCAACTTGGCCATCCAAGCCGGTTGGGGCAAAGGACTTACCTAGGAGCGGTCCGAAGAGGATCTTGCAGAACTTATGGGCCGAATGGAAGGCTTCGATGCTTATGCTGACACAAAGATGAAGGTCGAATATGATAAGTTGTTTGAGAAATAATACCCTTATGCGGAGAAGATTTCTCGCGGCTTCCGTCACTCCATTTCTGATTTGCTCAAGGTTTATCCCGACTCTCCCCCTCCATCCAGGATCCTCCCAGCCAACATCCCTCTGGCAAGGATCCCTCGACTTCTGCTCCTCACCAACCATAGGCTGTTCTGTATGATTTGTGTGCTTTACACATTTGAACTTTTGATGTAATAATTTTGTGATTTCCGTTTCATGTTTAGATATTTTGTAATTATTTGTGTTGAACATATCGCAGGTTTTGTAATTATTCCGCTTCAAGTTTTGTTTTTTGCATTTATTGTAATTATTTGTGTTCCAAACCTGTAGCCTTGGCCTACATATAGAACCTACATCCCATGAGTGGTTTTTCTTGTGTTGGTTTGTCCCTCCGGTTTTTGACCGATGGGGTATGTAGTGTGCCCAAGCTTTCCCCTTAGACTTTAGTCTACGAGTATGTGGCTTTTACGGGCTGTGCCCTGGCTCATCCCTTTGACTTTAGTCTGTGGGGTTTAACTAGCCTTTGGGGTTCTATGCCCCTATTCATCCCTTTGGCCGGTGAGGTATATAAAGCCCTTCGGTGCTATGCACAGGCTCGTCCCTTTGACTTTAGTATGTGGGGGAAATTATGCCTTTCGGTGCTATGCACTATGGCTTATCCCTTTGACTTGTAGTCTGTGAGGTACATAATGTTTTTACCTGGCCGGAGGTAGCGAGCCATCCGGCAAATAAATCATTCAGTAAAATTCATTCGGAAAATTTGCCCCCTCCTAAGCAGTTGGAGTGAGGACATTGTCATTCATTGAACAAAAGTCATGGTTCATACAATTTTTATAGTTAAAAATAACTTTTACATGTAGCATTTGCGGAGATTAATAGCATGCCAGGTGCGAGGAACTTCCTTGTCTTCCAAAGTTTGTAACTTGTAAGAACCATTTTCATATGCTTCCACGACCCTGTATGGTCCTTCCCACTTTGGTCCCAGTTTACCTTGGTCTTCCACCATGCTGGCCTCATTCCTTCGGAGCACAAATTCTCTCGGCCTAAAGCATGCCGGGCGGACCTTCTTGTTGTAGTACTGCTCCATCTTTGTCTTGTATCTCGCTTCTCTGACAGCCACTGCTTCTCTCCTTTCCTGTAACAGGTCTAGATTCAAACGCATCTCCTCTTCATTGTATTCCTCTCTAATCACCAAGGTTCAATAAGTTGGAATGCCTATCTCGGCCGGGATGACTGCCTCACTGCCATAGGTAAGACTGAACGGTGTTTCTCCGTTACTTTGTTTGATTGAAGTTCGATGTGCCCACAAAACATTTGGCAATTTGTTGACCCACCCGGCTTTTTCCCTTCTGAGGCGCGTCTTTATGCCTTCCATCAAGCTCCGGTTGGCCCTTTCCACCAAGGCCTGTTTATGAAGCCCTTAAAAAACATAACAAAGAAGGCGGGTATTGAAGGGAATTTTGAAATACCCTGTAACATAGGAGGTTTGAAACACATGAATGCCCTAATAGACCAAGGATTCGACGTAAACGTCATGCCTCTCTCCACCTAATGACCAATGAACCCAATGTTTATTTTCTTGCTTTAGGAAGTGCCGTGTGTTTAATTCTTCTTGTTTATTCTTTTATGTTTGAATCAATTTTGTAATCATGCTTTTCTTTGTTTTTAACTTCGTCTTATTGACAATCAAAGGTATTTTGCATTAAATAAGTGTAGGGGAAAATATCCGGTTTATAAGAACCAATTCAAACATATTAAATAAATTGTTTAGATTAATTCGCGTCAGTTTCGAATCATATGATTGTAATGATTAATCTCAGGTTTAGGCATTGTTTTACCCATATATAACTCAACAAAATAGCGTGCAAGAAATTTTTCAAAGAAAACGTATAAAACAAATCATTTATATTGGCTGGAGACGCGTCACTCCCCCAGCCAATGTGAACAATTGAAAATTTTTAGTTATTTTCGAAAAAAATAATTAATACAATATCTCAAATTTGTAATTAAATTAGTAAACCTTAGAACCATATGATTACAACATATACTCATCCAATATTCCTGCTTTAAATAGAGTCAACCCAAAAATCACGTTTGTATATATATGAAGTATATATATATAATATCTATATATATATATATATAGATATAAGAATATAAAATTAGATATCCTGCCGTTTTTATGCTTGGTGTATTCTCGTTTGTCTTGATTACAGGTATATTATAGAAGAGAAGAGCTTAAAAGTTCTTAGGAAGTTTCATTAGACGATTCCTTGAAGGTATGATTTAAACAATGTTTATCGCGTAGTTTTCTTTCTCCATTATTGAGCAAACAGGGTGAGTACTAGTTTCCTTTTACTTGGTTTCTTTTCCTTATTGTTTCTAGGGTACTTCTAAAAAGAACATTGAGACAATGTTTAACATAAGTGTAGGGGGAATAAGCCTTAGGAAAATATTCCCTTCAAATGCCATTTGCTTTGTTCCTTAAAATGATGGTAATATATTGAAACATAGCATAGACGGGAAATTGATGTGTCATTTTGTGTAGGTGTTATTTTATGTATCAAGTTTTACTATTATTGTTATGGCCGACTATACTAAAGAAACAACACTTAACGTGCATTTTTACCCTGTTAGATGGATTTTTCGTGGTAATAGGGTTGTCGATCATTGAGAGTGGAAGTAACTCATAATTCACTGGTATTTTTCTTTCTATATTGATACTAATCTAACCTAATTATTCTAATTAAACCTAAATTAACGCAAAGGAGGGTTTTCAGCCTGAGAGATTGGCACGAGTTTAGTTCTAATTATCCTAAGGTGATGGCAAATAACACACACAAGTGATTAACAAAAGATAAGAGAAGATGTGAAATCTTAAGAAAACGTATTAGCCAGTTTAATCTAATAATATCCTTGATAGTCTATTCGTAGCAATGATTGTATAATTCTTTAGTGGATATCATATCCAAAGTTTAGGTGGATCTTCTCCCTAGACTCGAGGTTTGTTGCTAGTTAATCCTGTCACAATTAACCTAAACCCGCATAAAGCAACACACTGTTGATTATAATTTATCTAGGAAACTATATTGGTGGTTAAATTGAATCCCTAGCTCATAGAGCTTACAACCTTCGCTTAATGGAAATTCATATACTAGTAGTCCACGCCCACTTAACTACCTATGGAAACAGGACGTTATGTTAATCCTAATCACCGAGCTTAAGTCTACCTATCCACCTTAAAACCCATAGATCAAAACAGTGGTTTTCTATTGTGATCCTATTAGTCTAAGCTATAATGAATAAGCGTTATATGTTTGTCTATCGTCCGGTCTTCTAGCCTACGCACCAAACAACACCAAAGTTTGCAACACATTAAAATGTAATGACTAGAATCAGTTGAATCATAGAAAAACACCTAAAAAAGCACATAAGACAGTAATAGAAGTGATAAACATAATCAACATGCAACAAATAAAGAACAATCAATATAAAGACAAATCCAAACAATATAATATTCAAAAACTTGGCTAATAACCCAAAAGAGGAATTAGCCTAAAGTCAATTGTAGCAATACACGAAAATCAAGATGAACGATAGAACATAATGCTAACCGAACGCTATAGTATATTGTAGAGAATTACACGAGTTTATCCCCATTGTATCGGAACAACTTTTAGAGCTTCTTGCTTCATTTGATCTTCTGTAAATCAGACTTTGAGGTAAACAGCATGTCTAAATCGTATTCAGGTTTTGTATTAGAAACTCTGAAAATTGTCGATACGACTTATGGAACCATACGCGTATCGGGGTTGCTTGGCGTGTGCTCCAAGAATAAAATATTCTAGAATTTTCTTGAGCTGGTATGGATACGGCGTATCGGACCTCCTAGATACGGCGTATCAGACCTCCTCGATATGGCGTATCAGACCTAATTGGGTACGCGTTATTGGCTACACCGTACGGGTGGTTTTGACATCTTGAGGTACGGCGTATGAGCTTCTTTGTGTACGGATGTATTGGCATAAAGTGAGCTTATCTTGATAATGGACCAAAGAAATATATACGACGTACATACTACGGTGTATATCTTCAAAGTCTTGGTACTTTTTATAGGTCTATGAATAATAACGTGCGTATTTGCTGTCAGATCAGTAGACTTTCTCGAACTCTTCATTTATGCTCCAAAATGCGTGCCTTTTAGCTAATCTTCACCAAGTACTCCATAATTACTGCAATTCTCAAATACAAACGATTAAGTAACAATTCCTTGCAATAATCATACAAAATGGGTTATTTACATGGGATAAATGATGCAATAAAATAGACGTTATTTGATGTCGTCAAATATCCCCCTATTTGAATCCTACTTATCCTCAAGTAGCCTTTAGAAGTTTACAAAATTGTATCCCTAAGGATATTTTTTCAATAAATCATAATTAGAATCTATTACATGTACACAACCAAACACCTCAACGAAATAAGAAGATGAAAAACACTCAACATCACTACCAACTAATTTATGTGGAAACATCAACAAAAATCGCTCAATTGCTCGGTCGTAATGATTATTCTATCATAAGCTTGGCAAGGATACACATCTCCATTCGCTAAAGCTAAGGAGTAACAAGTTTATAAAGGTAAATATGGGTTTTTGTATGGAAAGGCGTACGGTTGATCATTCTATAATCTTTCACCAGAAGTACCACTCCAACAAAAGGCAGCTGAAGCACACATACACACCTGGAATGCCGGGATAGACATGTGTGTTCGATACATCCCCATTCGAATCTAACCAACGGTTAGGATGAAGAATGATATATGGTAGGAACATTCTAACTTCACCAAAATCATTAACCAACAAGGTACAAGGCATGCATACACACCCGAGAATGTCGGGATAGACATGCATGTTCGTATGAATCCTCATTCGCGTAAAACCAGCAGCTAATCATCAGGTGAGAGGGAAGTAAATTGTTGTTAAATAAAAAATCAAGAAACAAATAGATTAAGACTTAAGATACAAGCTGCTAGACACTTATTTCCTGACCGTTATCATGATAAAGACACAATTATTTACAATGTCTTGATCATTGATAAAAAAAACTAAGTTGGTGTTCCCATAACGGTCAACTTCCTAATCTTCCCAAAACTTTACATACTCTACAAGGCAAGTGGTGATATCTTCCACTTTGTACAATACTCTACATCGTTGATAATTATAGACTATCAACGAATAATCGCTCCCTTCGCGTAAACCCTTCGTTAATTGCACAAAGATAATCTTCAAACTTTCCTATATCTTTTTAGGTATTTTTTTTTTGTAAAAACTAAACTTCCAAATCACTGGTGTAGTTTCAACAACTTCATGATCATAATAATTCTTGGATAATTCACCTTTCAGTAATTCTTCGTTCTTCGGTTTCCACCAATAAACGGACTGGTAGAAAATTACAGGAGCTTAGACTACTATATACATCCCATTTGCAATGTTAACTTCCTACCGCACCAAAGATAGAAAATAACACAAGACTTAGGAAATACATACTTCACACTTTAAGCAACTAGCACTGTATATTGCAACTTAATCCTAACATTGTAGTTAAGGTGTAATAGGTGTAACAAAACATAATAGGTTGGTTGTAAATTCCTAAAATGTATTGGCTACTACGGGTTGGTACTAGTGGATCACTTTAAAGATGAGAGTGGAAAAAGGGTTTAAACGGGAGGTTAACTAACCGGTGTAGTTAGTTAATAAGCAACATGTAAAGGCGATTTGGGTGTAATCCTAAAATTTACCAATTTAAACAAGTTACTCCAATTAAATCCATAATACTCATTATTGTGGTCTCGAATAGATATACCAAGCCAAGTTCTAAAGTCTACAACATCACCGGCACACTCATATTTTTATGGAATTTGGGTAAACATTTGGAAACGGAAAGGCTAAATCCTCACAATATCTAACAAGGGTTATTGTGTGCGGGTTATGTAACATGTAATTTCACAAAAGTATGCTTGAAGTTTTTTTAAAATTTGAGCATAATTTAAGTATTTTAGTGTGAAAAATAGGACAAGTAAACATTCTAATTCCATCCCTCCACTTGAATTATACAACGTCCTCGTTGTATATATAAAACATTAAATACGGGAATTAAAAAGAATTAGAATGAGAAACTCCCGTGATATTTTTTTGGTAGATTCTCCAATTTGCGTTTATGAGCAAGATTGTGTGCTGAAAAAGCGTCTGAATCCTAGCACGAACAGCACACACATAGAATTCCAGAAAATATGCATTCCACCAACTTCGTCGATATTTCTTTCACGAGGTCCTGTAAAGAATATAGGAAAAACATGTGCATTCCTATCTTGGTACCTACGGTTAATTTAAACTAAACTAAACAAAATACGGGTCAGTCTGGTGGATACGGCGTATCAGTTTAGTGAATACGCCGTATTCCAGATCTGACAATAATGTTTTAAAGTGCGATAACAATTAAGACTGATAACGTCCAGACAATCAATACGTCGTATGGTATGGAGCGGATAGGCCGTATTGATGTCTGGGAAGACAGACTCAATAAAATTAAATAACAATCCGGGTTGTCTCCCGAGAAGCACTTTTGTTTACAGCGAAGTCTTTAAGTTAGACTTTTCGTCAGCTTCTCTTCATTCCGTCTCATGCATGCTAATGTGCCCGCGTGTGAGCCATTCTTCCGTCTTCGCATTTCGAATGTAATCGGGTCCTAGATTCAAAACTCCTTTGTAGAACCTTTTAAGCTTTTGATATGCATGCGAGATTCCATTCATCTTATCCACTTCACTTACCTTCAGTAATGGTGGGATCTTGTTGCATTGCTCATTAGTGTAGTTTTTAAATCTCGGATGTGATCGCACCATTTGGTAAGTTACTTCATCATCACCATTGTAAATGGTAATCGTTTCATCAAATCGGCTTGCTTTAATTCCAACTTCTCTTAAGAACGGTTCACCAATAATAACATCGCCCATTCCTTCATCACGATAAGCGTCCATATCTTCCAAAACTGCAAAGTCTGTCACAACAAAAAAGGTTCCAACTAAAATAGGCACATTCATTAAGGCTCCTACAACATTATTCCCTTTGTACACCATTTTATCTTTCATTATTGAATTATGAAACTTTTTTGACATCACATTGACGTATAATAACGGGAAGAAGTTGTCGTGTGTAAATTCAAATCCTATCATGCATGAAAACTTTAATTGGTGAGCACAGTCTATATGGATCTTCTTATCAGAGTCACAATAACTAGGGTAATCATCAATTCCAGTATCAAGATCTTCATCCCTAGTTCTAAATTCCTCAATTACCTCACCTTCCTCAATGGTGGGCATCAAATCATCTTCTTGATTTCTCCTAAGCTCGTATGGTTCATTTAGATCATTTAATTCAATGTAATCTTCCAAGAAAGGGTCTAATGATCTATTTAACACCAAAGTTTCTCCCATAAGCCTAGCTTCTAAATCTAGTTCCATTCTTTCTCTCAAACTTAGCATGTAGACCATCTTAATTAAACTACTAGCAGGTTTAACGCTTGTGAAAATAATCATTTCTTCCTCGACCCTTAAAGTAATCTTTCTTTTATAAACATCAATCTTAGCACGGGCAGTGGACAAAAATGGTCTTTCGAGGATCAAGGACACTTTAATATCCTTGGGCATATCTAGAATTATAAAGTTTATTGGGAAAACAAATTTACCAATTCCTACTAGCATGTTTTTAGCTATTCCTTTTGGATATTTCACAGTCTTGTCTG
>BQNB010124572.1:2693-19916 GCA_026074375.1 Tanacetum coccineum
ATGCTTCGAGGCAATCCCCCGATGAAAACTTCCATCATTTTCTCATAATCTGGCACCATAGTGGGACACAAGGTTGCCAATTCATGGAATCTTCTCACATATGTCTTGAGATCATTCCCCTTTACAGTCAGATGGTAAAATTCGTCTTCCATCTTCTGGACCTCAATTCGGGGATAGTACTTCTTTATCAAAAGCTTCTTCAATTCAACCCAGTTAATCTTGTAAGCTTCTTCTATCCTAATAGGTTGGGCAAAATAATTCTACCAGGATAGAGCTTCTTCAGTTAAGGTACCACTAGCAAACTTTACCTTGCAGTCTTTGGTACAGTTTCTACAGGAAAACACTGATTCAGTTCGCTGAAACCAATGGATAAGTCCAACAGCTCCTTCTGAACCTTTGAAATTGAAATGTTGGCAGCTCATGAACTCTTTGTAGCTATACTTTCTTGCTACAGGAGCTTCTCTTTCTCTGGTGTTCCTATTGGTATTGTCAGCATTTGCCATTGTTGCAGCTTGTGCTTCCAGAGCTGCGGTAACACTGTCAGCAACTAGTTTCCTGATGGCAGCTTGAGTCATGGCTGGTGCTTCAGATGTTGATGTCCTTTTGGGAGGCATTCTATCAACATAAGACAACACGTAATAAGAATGATATCACAAGTCTTAAAATGCAATGCTTATTTTTGAACTTTAAGCATTTTTAACAATAGTGATATTGAAATCATAAATACTTATTTGATATGAATTCTAACAAGCATCTAACTTATTAGTTTATTTTCTAAGGGTCACGGTAAGATTCATAATGATGAAGACGGAGATAATGATGCATATTATTAAAATTTCTCGTGTATCGTTATCTCTAGGGTTGGATATATGATGAATAATATAAATCGGTAATATGAAATAACAAGGTATAACAGGATCACCATTGTATTATATCATGAACAACTTGCCTTTGTACTGTACATAGTCAAATTTTGACATGTGTTGTTATTTATACCACACATCCCGTGGCTAGGTTCAAAGCTATAACTAGTATCTAATCTAGTAGTCTGATGGTCCTTCCTGGCTGTTCTTGTGTTCATAGATTGCATTCAGAAGACTTTCCTGATCTGCTTGGTGATGAACCTGGATATCTTCAATGATTTGTTCTAGATTAGCAATCCTGAAGCGAGCCAAAGCAATCTTGTTGTTATTTCCCATTTGCTTTCTTTAAAGTTTAGCAATTTGAGTATGAGACTCTCGGAGTTCAGCTTCTAGATTGTCAAAATCTTGTTGTATGATTACCCGACCATTTCCAAGACCTTTTATTTTGTCTTCTATGTGTTCAATGCGGTCAAGAGAGAGTTCATCTAGGTGATTCAAAATTTCCTCAATTTGCTCCTCGTGATGTTCCAGACTTGTCTTACGAGATCTTTATCCTATCTCAAATGCTTGAGGTAGGGCAGAAGTAGAGGAGGATGATCGATCACGACCTCGTTTCTTAAGTGGCAATAATTCCTCAGGAAGAAAGAATTCTTGAGGATTAAACATTGGAGATAGCATTAAAGATAGAGGGACAATAGTTGGCCATGGAATAGGTGATTCTTTAGCATAGTATGCATGCATGACCTTCATATAGGGGTCATCATGAAAAAGTGAAAGAGTTGGTGAAGCTGTTGGAACTAAACCAAATGAGTTATTTGAAGAGCTAGAATAAGTTTTTCCTGTTGAAGCTGGGACATAGTCCGGAAAGTTGGAGGAAAAAGCATCCTCGATATCGTAAGTAAGGTGGTTGGGAGAAGACATCACTCTGTTAACAACCCAGCGGTAAATAACATAAGTTATTTATATAATAGTTAGGTACTTTACATACTATTCGGGAGATAAAGTGGCACGGAGGACTTTCTTGGATGGAAAAAGAAAAGTAGTTATAGTTAAGGTTTCAACCTTGTTCTCTATAACCTTGGCTCTTGATACCAATCTATACCACCCCCATTTTGACAAATATAGCAGCGGAAGCTAATCTGGGGTATTATTTCATAGTAAATATCAGTCGAAAGCTAATCTGGGGAAGTTAAATTCCATAGAACTACAGACATAATCATATAAAAACCCGACTCAAAAGAGACATTTTTAAAGATAATTTATCATTCATGTATTTTCATCCGGAGTTTTACACACAGAGGTCCCAAAAGACAACATGAAAACAAAAAGTTTGAATGATAACTAGTTAAGCCATCTTCAAGTCTGTGCCACAGCCGATCCAAAAAGAAATGTGCAGTTACCTGATGAAAAACATGCAAAAACGATCAACACAATGGTGTAAGAGTGAAATTAATATGTTTATAAAAATAGTGTAAATATCACAGTTAACAGAAGAGTATTACGTAGATTTTTTATTTTTTTTTTTTAATAACACCATAAGTTGTGAATAATAACTGAGAGTACAATTATTAAGGAAAACATATAATTTTGCCGTCTAAGCCCATGGCATTCAAACTGTACTAGTGTATATATCAATAATGTGATATATATAAAGATATGCTCCCCGTGTAGGTAGGTTTGCCATACCCTATAAGTTTCAAATAGTGCGTTTGGTTACCTATCAGGTTAACACAAACGGGAATACTTCAAATCCCATTAGATCTATTCCACAATATTCGCCGATTCACATCGCAAGTGATTAATGGTCCATAAGGTAGGGGGTCCTTTTGCATAAAGGTACTTATACAACAAATGCAATTAATATTCAGGATAGCATACATTTAGAAAAACACTTGTATTTATGGTTTATAGCAATGAATCGCCCCACACTGGTTTATGAAATAAAAGATTAAAAGTGAGGCTATGAACTTACCTTAAACATGTACAGGAACAATCTTATTTGATGGCAAAAGAATATCAAGTGAAAAGGAACTGCTTCTTTTCATGCAACCTGGGGATATGTCACGACTTTAGTGTGATGATTATGTTTCAAAACTGCCAACAATCGGTATGGCGAGCCGACCATGGTCCAGAGTCTATTTCCCCACAACACTGACAAAACCCTCGAGTGTACCTTACTATCCACAGAAAGAATATCTACAAGGGATCTAAAACTAAGAATCGCAAAAACCAAAGAAACTTTATTTATTAACAATTATATAAGGTTTATTAAGTGGTGGGAGCAAAAAGCCACAATTAACCTCTATGAGCTCTAAAGAGATCCAACTACTCCACGTTTAGCATCTAACTTATATTAACTCTATCAATTTTTCGTTCTTTGCAAAAATTTAATAAGTTAAGCAAGATCAAAGTCTCGAAAGCTAAATGTGAAAAGCTAGAGTGTAAAACCTCGGATCAATTCAAAAATATCCTTAGTATTCTAGGGCCTACTTATTTATATATTTTATTATATTTTTCATCATTTTTCTTCATCTTTTTATTTTTTTTTTTTATTTATTTATACTTTTTTATATATATAATCATGATAAAACAAATAAAAAAATTTAAATTTTTGTCCAAACGGAGGTTTGCGAGGGACACACATATAGCACATGTAAGATCACATTTTCGATAGAACTCACCCCCCCAACAACTTAGAAACCGAACATTGGCCTCAATTTCAAAAAAAGTTAGGCTTTTACCCCCACACATAGGAAAGAAAAAAGGAAAATGCTAGTAAATCCAAGTGTGAAAGGGAAACAAAATATATAATATATATGATCAGGATATAATGGATTCAAAATAACCAAAGATCGAAGACCGGGTGATTTAGGAGGATTGAAAAACAAGCACGGGTCATCTAGATCTTAAGGAAACCTGCAAGCAAAAACGGCACTACAAAACAAGAAAGAAGCACGCCCCCACACTAGGCTATATAATCACACACTTATTCATTAAGAAAATAGAAAGAAGAAAAGACACGGGTTGCCTCCCAAGAAGCGCTTGTTTTTGTGCGAATCTCTAGCTTGACTCTCCCCATATCATCGATATATTAGAGACGAAACATGTGAAAGAGCAAATCTCAATCAGACTTTCATTCAAGATGTTTAGATAAACATTGAAGCACCTAAAAGTTCCACTCCGATGAGATACCACCGGCTCAAGACTAAAAAGGGGAATGCCGGGGTTAAAAATGGTGTCTTCACTCCCGGAGGAGAGAAGAAAAGGAGATTCCACCGGATAGGTGAAATAAGGAAGAAAAATTCGGATAACATATGTGAGGGAAAGAAAATGGCGATCCTCAAAGGGTAATTTCACATATGTTGAAGAAAATTCTATCTCCCAAATCCCGGGGTCGAAAACTTTGTCCTCGGTCATCAAATCATTAATTGGAGAATCGTATAAAATCTTTTTCCATTCATTCTCTTTAGATTCCAAATCAAATAAATCATCATTCTCTTCGAGAGGCGGTTCATCGGTGAACCCCTCGAGAATGGAAGCAACACTTATCTTAGGAGTAGACGGATCATGGTGAAGTAGAAACTCAATCTCATCAACGTCGCCACCTGGGTCGAAACATTCATCCTCATTAAAAGCGGAGAGAGGCGTGACTAGTAAAGCCGGCTCATCAAGGTTAGAAACATATGAGTTCTTACTCTCGATGTTCTTTAACACCTCATCAAAAAGAGGATTTACGCACTAGACATGTATTCGTTCGTCATCGAATTCGAAAAGAGGGTTCGAGTAAATTTTAACATTTTCTTCCGGAACGTCCTCATCGGATAGTGACTCGTCATCACTAGAGGTAAAATCATCATTTGAATCGAAGAGAGGGTTAGAGAAAGTCACGGATTTTTCCTCATAAACGTTAATGGGAGAGAAATCATCACACAAAGGTAAATCACAATCACTATCACTCTCGGATGTATCCTCGGACTCACTTGGGATTGGAACAAGGTCCTCAACACTAGACTTTATGAATTCGTCTGATTCCTTTTCAGGAATAGTGCTAAGATGCTCATCCTCCATTATGAGAGAGTCCGTAATCGGTAAGTCGGGTGTGATTGCAACTGACAGAGGAAGTTCAGAAATAATATCTCTCAAAGGAATAGAACTTTCCTCGTCATCGTCATCATAGAAAATAGGAGGCTTCCAATATTGAGAACTAACTTTAGCTGCCTGCTCTTCTTGTTTTAGTTGAATTCCATTAAGAATTTGCAAATCATTAATAAGTTTGAGTAGCAATTCTTGTATAATGTTCTAGTTGATTTGCACTTCATTCACCAGCTTGCTTAATTTTAAGAAATCCTCCTCAGCTAGCACTAAAGCCATACTCTTTCTTTAGGAGGATTTGATCATACTTCTTTCAAAAAGGCTTGTAGAGCCTCCATTAGATTTTCTCTAGCTTGCAACATTTCCGTACTCATTTCTTGAGGGGGTTGATGAACAACGGAATACTACGAGGGTTGGAATTGGTCAAAACTGGAAGAATTAGAATTATAGCAAGGGTTAGGTTCATAGTAATATTTGATACATCACTAGACAAATACTAAAGACTCATGAGGACCCCCCACAGTATCACAACAAAGATATTGTTGTGGGTAACTCTGTGAATTTTATGGGTAAAAATTATCACTAAGTTTTTCATTGTAGTACGGTTTCAGGCTCATAGAACATGGGGGAATCGTGGTAGACAATCAAAACCGTAGTGATGATCTTTCCACCTACTCGCACTAGTAATGTCTTCTTGTACTGGGGCCTGTGGAGGTTGATCATAAAAGTCGGAGTACTTATTTAAGGAAAATGATTAGGGACTAGGACAAACTCGTTTCCAGGCTCCTAAAGATGCCTACAACTTGGACAATTTACCACCATTAAACGAACCTCCAACACGAGCAAACCAAAAATGGTTATACAAAGAATGTCGAAGAATTAAACGATAAGAAGATAAAGAAGAATAAACGATATAAGAAGGATAAAAAAGACTATTAATTAATTTTTTTTATACAGATATAATTTTTTTTATTTTTATATTTATTTAAAGAAAATAAAATGAAAATATTTTTGGTATTTTAAAATTTTAATGAAAGAAAATAAAATAGAAAAAGGAAAATATTTTTGGTTTTTATATTTTTTATAACTACGAAAATAAACTTTCAAGACGAAAGGATCTCCAATGAACTAACTAAAAACACTTCGCGTAAATCGTACACCCCTCCCCGGCAGCGGCGCCAAAAACTGATTTGATAATTAATATATAGTATATATATAATATATAACTAAATAATAATACCAAATAGTAATAGTATAGAGAGTATCCCGTTTGATATAAAAATTGCTTGAGGACAAACAATATTTTATCTCCCGGATGTCGTATCCCGACGAGAGATGAATTTGAAATCCACGAAAGCGTTTTGTTTGATGCTTGAATATCGAATATTTTTGTTTTTGGTTCTAAACTAAAAATTTAATTAAACTATTTAAAAACTAGATAGCAAATAGCGAGTAATTAAACGAAGAACGATATATTATAAAAGATATGCTTGCTAAGTGTATTGACTAGATCCTTAAGTGTGAATTAAACATACAATTAAGTCCTTATTGATGAACCAATATCTTTCTAACAAATTATCTTCTCACAACGTTGGCTTATATTGAAAACAACTCTTATTAAGATATCGATTACTAAATTATTACCTAATTATTCTTACGGCTTTTTCCCGCTCGAATAACCAAAACAATAATTTAAGTAATATAAAAATCACTAATCAATATTTTCTCCTCTTTATTAATCAGACTTAATTCTCTAAACAATTTAACACTTAACAAGCATATATAAAAATCTACTCACTACACATATTAATAAAACTAACACTAATCAACAAAGCAAACATTTTTAAACTAAATAATAAGCTACAACTACTAATAAGAGAAAAGGAAAAGAAAGAAAAACCCGATTGAAGAAAATGGAGACGAATTTAAACCACCCGATCTTATAAACTTAATTAAACACTAAAGATTAAAACTTTATTAGTTTTTATGACTACTTAGTTAATAAAGCTACAAACTTTATATACTAAATAGCCTTAAAAACTAAAAGCTTTAAACTTTAATAGTAAAATAAGCTTATAAGACCCATAAGCTCATTGCCTAAGTGTTGGATAGATTTCATCAACATTAAAACAAACAAGGGTTAAGATGAACAAGATAATAATAAGCTACTAAGACAAAATAAGCTAGATTTTATTCTAAAGACAATAAGCTAATAAAAAGATGAAAACTTTAGATCTAAATCTACCCGAAACTAAGGTGTTCAATCAAGTGAACTCGGATCGGGTATATTTAAGGATTTAGATCTAAGAAAAATAAGCTAAAATTAAAAAGCAACAAACTTTATGCTAGAAAATAAGCTAAAAATACAAGATCTATTATTTTTAGATCTAATCCACCTGAAACCAAGGTGTTCAAACTTTATAAAAGTAAACTTGAGACGAGTAATATTAAGGAATAAATCTAAGCAAATAAGCCAAAAAGCAAACAACTTTAAGCTAAATAAAAGAAATTGAAAACAATATAAAATAAGCTAGTCTAAATAAGCTATGGAAGTAGCTTATTAGAATACAAGCTTAAGATATCGGATCCAAAAATAAGCTATAAGCAAGAGCTTATTTGGAAATAAGCTAAAAAAGGAGTTGAAGAATAAGCATAAAAAGAAAATAAGCATTAAGAAAAACCAACCTTAATAAAAAGCATCTTCATTCATAAAATAAGCTAATATAATAAGTTGAGATGATAAGCTAAAAGCTTTTACAATAAGCCCAAAATAATCTAAACTATTCTACTCCTACTCCTAAAACTACACCTACTACTACTATGTGAAAATTAAACAAAAATCTAACACCCTTGTCTGCTGCTATGCGTTTGCTTATAAAGGCCCAAGTGGGTGGGGGCATTTTTGTCTTTTTAGGTATGTAGCCATTCACAGCCCAAGAACTAGGGGTATTTTGGTCTTTTTGGCACAACCAGCTGCCTCGTTATTGTCAATGATTGGCTTGGGGTTGCATTCCTCGTATGCCAGCCTTTACAGCTGGATCCACCAACCAGCAACCTCCACGTGTCATTCCAGATGCTTCTTTGTTGGTTCGAGTGTCTCGAGCCAACCACCGAGCCTTCCGAGCCACCATCCGTACCTGCCACCTCATACCCAAGCCTGCAACCTCGTACCCAAGCCTGCAACCTCGTACCCAATCATTAGTTGTGCCACATGTCACCACTTGAGTGGTGCCACGTGGCATGATAACTATTTCGGCACCATCACCGGAGCCACCGCCAGAGCCACCAGTCAACGGTGGTCAACGGTCGGGTCAATGGGTCAGTTTACGTGGCTGAGGGGATATAACCCTCTAGCATGATTCAAACCATGGACCTATTGGTTTGAAACCTTAAGGGAGGGCAAGAGACCAACTGCGTTGGGCAGTGGTCTCATAACATATGCGCACAATTATTTATTTAACCCTTAATTAAACTAGGCCATAATTATTAATAACTAAATGTTCAAATAAGGTGTGTAGGGTTCAAATAATAAGGTTCAAATATAAAAGGTCGGTACCGTTGTGTTAGATATGAGTAAAAGACTCGGTCACCTCGTATATTTATTATTTATAATAGTTTGTAGTTTAATAGTTAATCGTATGTCTTTCGGTTTTAAGTCGGGTTCTAATACCTGGTATTTTGTAAAAACTATATAAGCCTCTTCCAACTTTGGAAGAGGCAAGCTAGTCATAATCTATTTTATATTTACACATACATTTCTCTCTCTAGAAATATCACTCTATGTGTTTCTCTCTCTAGAAACTAGCCCAATCACAAGAATCATCACCCGTGTTATGAATTAAACGATCCTACAATTGGTATCAGAGCAGGTTTGAATTCGTGATTGATTCCTAGTGGGTAAAACAAGAATCCAATCATCCTTATTATGAAGAAAATAAGACCACGGCTACATAGCTTATTTTGGGCTTATTAGTTGGTGAATCTTGTGTGTATTTCAAGCTATAATGCTAATGAAGTTGTATTGTTACTATATAACCAGAGAGTTCAATCTCCTAAGCTCGAGTAATAAGCTTTATAAAATTCGATTATAGTTGTGTTCTTCGTGGAGAGTAGCTTTGTTTTGGATAATCCACCAAGGTAAAAGCGTTTATTTTTTGTGTTAAACTCACTCCCTACACACTTAGGTTTAACATTTGAGCTTATTTGAAGTGTCGCTTAGCTTATTTGGTCGAATTATGCTCATTTCGAATTGAAGTTCTTCACGGCGGTTTGCTTATAATATAATAGTCTTGGTGGCGTTTGACAAGATAGGGAACAAGATCCGTGATTTTAGGAAAAGTGTCACAGCGAGTTAACTTGGTCAAAGGCGAGTTGCCTTATATAATTAAAATTTAGGTGGCGAGTTGCTTTGTAAGGTGTGGTGGAATTCTTAGTATAGAAGGCGAGTTGCCTTTTATTATGGCGGTTTGACAGGTTTGGAGGCGAGTTGATTATTTAATTAGCAAAAACAAACATTACTCTGTCCATTTTACCATTTGACGGCGAGTTGCCTAAACAAACGGCGGTTTGATTATTTAAATCTTGGCGGCAAGTTGAGATATCAAAAGGCGAGTTGATTAAGAAAACTGGCAGCGGTTTGCATAATTATATTGACGGCGGTTTGCTTATTTTATTTTGGCGGCAATTTGGTCTTTTTAGACAGCGGCTTGATTATAATATTAGGCAGCGGTTTGAGATTATTTGGTTGGCGTTTTCTTCGACACAGAAGGCAGTTGGTTTATTTCTCAGTGGCGGTTTGGTCCATTTATCAGGTGCAGTTTCTTATCATTAATTAGAAATTCATATAAGTATCCTTCGGACTTTGAACATTACACGACACTTAATAAAACATGATAAAACATCAACATAAACCATAATCAAGGACTTAAAAGACATTATTCAAACAACAAATGAATCTTAAACAAACAAATTATTCACTTACGGTTTTCTAGTGATTTTGTAAAATCCTGTTAAATCTATTATCGGTTTAAATCTTAGACTTGTAAAATCCCGTAATCGATAAATCAAGTTGTCTAATAGATCGGAAGATATCCAGTATGCCGGTTCAGATACACTCCCACCAATGCTTGATAGAACAGACTTTGAATCTTGGCAGCAAAGGATTCGTCTGTATTGTTTGGGAAAAGATAATGGAAAGAACATAATGAAGTCTATTAACTAAGGTCCATTTCAATGGAACGGTCGAAAACTCTTGCTGAAAGGAACTGAGGGTGGCACTTCATCTAGGTCCAGAAACGTGCAAAGTCCTTGGGGACCTTTCAGCTGAAGATAAGGAAAGGTATAAAGTTGACATTCGGGCTACGAATATCTTACTTCAAGGTATACCAAAAGACATCTACGCACTCATCAACCACTTTACTGTCGCCAAAGACATTTGGGACAATGTGAAGATGATTCTAGAAGGTTTCATGATTGGCAAAGAGATGACCGGGAATCTCAATTAAAAACGATGAATTTGAACACTTCTATCCAATCAAAGGAGAAACCATTCAATGATTTACTATGTTTAGGATTACAAAGCTCATTTAACGACATGAGAAACATTAAGAAGACCATGCCTAGAATGCAGCTTATCTCTAAGTTTGTGAACAAATTTACCTGAATGGAGTAGATTCATTACGAAGTCAAACAAAACAGAGGTATTGAAAGAGTCTATCTTTGATCAGTTGTATGCTACTTAAGCAGCATGAGGTACATGCAATGAGAACAGAATGATGATGGAAAGGTTCAGTCAACCGACTAATGACCCTTTGGCACTTGTGTCTAATGCATCAAATCAGAAGTATCCAACACAATCATCTGAGTCTCCATAATCCTCAAATCAACCATTACTTGTTGATAACTTTCAACTGGACTCAGGAAGCAACTTCATCTGACAACTGATCAAAAGTCCTCACCCACACACTTACCCTCCTCACTCATCGTACAAATCGCATCTTCCTCAAACAAACAATCAACTCAGAACGTCTTTTAATGCAAGGAACAAAGCTACAGTTCAAGACGACAGAGTTGTTGTTCAGGATGTTCGTGGTAGATACAATGTGAATAATTAAAGGAAACCATTCAGAGGACTATGCTAGAAGGAGTTGTGGAACTGGGGAATGTGGGAGGTCAGAACAAGTGAAACATGAATCCTGGTCAAGCTAAACCCATTATGTGTTACAACTACAAAGGAATCGGGCACATAGCACGAGAATGTCCACAACCGAAGCGACCTCAGGATTCAGACTACTTCAAAGACAAAATACTGCTTATGCAAGCTCATGAGAATGGAGCAATACTGGATGAAGAGCAGCTGGTGTTTCTTGCTAGAGAATAAGTCACCAATTTTGATGATGATATGGATGATTTGGCACTCAATGTGGACCATCTCTTTAAAGCTGATCAATGTGATGCATTCGACTCTGATGTTGATGAGGGTCCCACTACACAGACCATGTTCAAGGCCAAAATCTCACATCTGAAGAATCCGGGGCATCTTAGACTCGAATATTCCATCTGAGTACAGATCATGATCAATTCAGATTTGAAGAATAAGTATCACGAAGTACACGAGATGCAAAGCGATGAACAACAACAACTTACGTTGTTGACTCTGATGCTGACTATAACGAGTGATAGTAATATATTCCGTATGAAATCAGTAGTGGAAGACACGAAGAACATGTTGTACAAAGTAAGGTACGTCTGTACGAAATGATGCATTGATGTCAATTCTTCGTTGAAATGCATGAACAGGGTGTCCAAAGTATGTCAGTAAATAAGCAGGATAAAGTAGTTAATGACTCAGTGACTTCTGAACTGCGAGATATAAGGAACTGGTCGGGGTGTATGAACAACGGGCTAAGTTTGAATTAACTGATAGAGAACGAAGGATTATGAACAATAAGAATAATTATCTCTGGACCGAAATCGAAAAGAAACTTCTTTAAAATCGGAACTTCATTCTTCACAATTGCAACTTCGTTCTACCTTGTTAGGAATTATACTTTGAGTTGATTATGACAAAACATATTAAAGATGGAGGATCTACAAGACAAAGCTGGAATAACATTAATGATGATTGAAGATTAGTCAAACAGTATTTAATGCTTAGCTAAAAGATAAAGATCAACATTAATGCTGATTGAAGATTAGTCAAATAGTATTTCATGCTGATATATAGTTTCCTAATTTTATTTGATCTTATCTTGTCTTGTAAACCCTAACCCCTCTAGTATATAAAGAGGGGTAGGCGTCTAGGTTTATCATTCATTCAATTCACAATGTAAACCTAAGAGTGTAGTGTGTGTACACTAGCGTCAGTCTTTGTAAGACTGCCTAGCTTTAGTAGCTATCATATTAGTAGCTTAGTAGTAAGTAAGCCTTTGTTACCTGATCAAATACAATGAAAGGCTTAATTGTTTAGTAGTAATTACTTTGTCCTTATTATGATTAGTTAATTTGTTATTCGATGGATTATGATTATGATAACCTAGCTACTAGATCGTGGATCAACATGTGGAATCAGAGCCAGTGAGAAACTCTGAATTAAGAAGAAACAGATCAAATCCAGTTTTAAATCTTCAAACTTTTAAAACTAAAACATGTCTGATTACAAGATGAAATTCCACCACCACCACCACCTCCGACCACATCATCACAAACACCAACACAACAAACTCCTCATACATATATCAAAACCATCAAGCTACCTATTCTACAAAAAAGATAATAAGTGATATATGGGCTATGAAAATGGAACACTATTTGGCCCATACAGACTATCCAATCTAGGAAGTTATACAAAATGGGAATGGTCCTGTATCAATCACCACAGATACACAAGGTCAAATCAAGGTTCTGCCTCCAAGGACTGCAGAAGAGATCCTAGCCAGAGAAAAAGAAAGAAAAGCTAGGACCACTTTGCGTATGGCTTTACCAGAGGATCATCTTGCTAAATTTCATAAGATAACTGATGCAAAAGAGATGTGGGATGCCATCAAATCCAGATTTGGTAGAAATGACGAATCAAAGAAGATGTAAAAGTATATATTAAAGCAACAGTTTGAAGGATTCTCTGTATCAAACTCAGAAGGGCTACATAAAGGCTATGACAGGTTCCAAAATCTTCTGAGTTAATTAGAGATTCATAGGGCAGGTGTATCCACTGAGGATGCAAATTAGAAATTTCTTAGATCTCTACCTTCTACCTGGTCTCAAGTTTCCTTAATCATGAGGACCAAGCCAGGAGTGGACAGTCTCAGCTTTGATGATTTGTACAATAATCTAAGAGTCTTTGAGAGTGATGTAAAAGGCTCTACTGCATCATCCTTTAGCCCGTAAAATGTAGCATTTGTCTCTGAGAACACCAGCAGTACTAATGAAGTTAGTACCGCTTATTGTGTTCCCAATCCTTTTGGTCAAAACTCACAGTATGAACAAACATCATCATACTCATTACTTGCTAATCAATCGGGTTTCCCTCAACTGGATCAGAAGGACTTGGAACAGATTGATGAATATGACCTAGAAGAAATGGACTTGAAGTGGCAAGTGGCCATGATCTCAATGAGAATGAAAAAGTTTTACAAAAAGACTAGAAGAAAGCTAAAATTTGATGCAAAAGAACCAGTTGGCTTTGATAAAACCAAAGTTGAATGCTGCAATTGCCACAAAACAGGGCATTTTGCTAGAGAGTGTAGAATCAAGGGAAATCAAGATAACAGGAGGAGGGATGCATGGAATTCTGGAACCAAGGATGGGAGCAGAACTGGAAAGAAGGAGGACTCTAAAGCATTGGTGACAATTAATGGAGAAGGTGTAGATTGGACAAATCATTCAAAAGAAGATGAAGATTATGCTTTGATGGCTTGCAACAGCTCAGAATCAGACACAGAGGTAACTTCATGTTCAAATAAGTGTAAAGAATCTTATGCTAACCTTAAAAACTGTATGATGCTCAGAGAGAACAACTTAGTGAGGCAAGCATAGAAATAAAAGCATATACTCAAGGTCTTAAGAAAGTTGAAGCACAATTAGTTGCTCATCAACAAGGTCAACTTTGGTATGAACAAAAGATAAAATTTATGAAGATAGACTTAGATGATAAACAATGATTCTAAACATACCATAAGAAATTGCTAGCAGAAAGCACAAAAAGAAAAAGAATATTTAAAGGCTAAAGTAGAAAAATGGCATAACTTTCACTAAATGAATCGTAGAAAAACTGCTTAATACCCAAATGAAGTGCTAATGATAAATTGGTGCTTGGGTATGGGGATCACGGATAAGATGGTATTTTAAGCTATTGAAAATGAATGTGTTAACAAAGTGTTTGTTATGATTAAAGAGAGTGATTTAGAAAAACACCTTTGTATTTATACGGTTTTGTAATCATGGAGGAATGCATGATTACCCCCACGCCATGACAGGGGAATCTATATGCCCTTTGGACCTGATAGTGAAGAGATTTACTCACAATTTACATATGTGTCCAAAACAACTCAAAGATATGAATCTGACATCCAAACAAGTAAATTTGATACATGTGACTCTAACAATAGTACCAACCCTCTGACTTAGTGTTTGTTACCAGTTGTCCAATGAATCTAATGTAGAATGTCCAACCTAAGGTTGGGCTGATGCTGCTCTATCATTGAGGAGTATGAATCCAAATAGGTGAAGATGATTAATTGGTGTATAATACCAACAAAAGAAACAAGAAACACCTAGTTTTGCTAACCATCAAGTAACAACTCATAGGGAAACTGTAAGAATCATTCATACATAGTCAAAAACCTAAATTTAATAAGAAAGAGTTGGGGTATAGTTTTGCTGAAAAGCATGTTTGTACGTTGTGTACTTAATCATTAAAATCAGAGATTTGAATGAATTTCCATGAGAAGAGGATGGCAAGAAAAGCTGAGTTAAACAATGGGTGGAACAATGTGCAAAGAGTGAATAAACAAAACCAATTTGTCCTTCATCAGTACTAACTAGAACTGGCAAAATTCCAGTTAGTACTACACAGAAGCTAGCTTTACTAAAAATTTTAGTACTTTGCAGGTAAAGTTATAACAGACGACATACTAACTATACTGCTATGAAAATTAATACTATTAAATCCCAATGGAGTAAGTAAGACAACAAATGATTTTCACTAAAACTCATTCACCATTTTAAGGCCCTTTCGAAAAAGACAACAGTACTTAGCACAAATTTTTTCAAAACAAAATGGGAGTTTGTTGGGGGGGGGGGGGGGGGGGGGGGGTTATACGTGCTAAGGTAAAAGTAGTTAGTACCGTTGAGGGAAAAAGGGAAACTGCTGTTTAGCCCTCAACAAGTTGTAATTGGAGACCACCAATACAACGTCACAATGACTCCAAGACCATGGTGGATCCAGTCTTAGAAATAGTTACACTTTCAAAGATCCACTAGGAGACTACAAGCCCAAACAGGCTATGGGTCCTACGAGAATCTAATCTCTTTCAATTTGAATGTTAGGACTATCCACATAGAGCTTTAAAGAATAAGAATTGAAGATAGTGGTTGTTCCATGCACATGACTAGAAAAAGGCCTACGCTTTGCTAATTTCAAGACTTTAATGGTGGCCACTACTGTTTTAGGAGGTAGTAAAGGTACATCCACTGTAAAGGTACAATAAAAACTGGGAAAGTTTAGATTTTGTAGGATGTGGCTTTGTGAAAGACCTTTAGCCTTCAATCTCTTTCTGTGTCACAAATTTGCGACAAAAAGAACAAGGTTCTGTTTACTGACTCTAAATGCGTCCTTGTTTTTTCTCCTGAATTTAATTACCTAAGAAAATCAAGTATTACTTAAAATCCCCATACAAAACAATATGTACATTTTAATTTTAGAAACATTGTTCCTCAGGAGGATACTTAATTAATTGCAAAGCCCACATTGATGAATCAACAAAATGGCATAGGAGGTTGGGTCATGTTAATTTCAAAAACATAAACAAACTTGTAAAGGGAAACCTGTAAGAGGTTTACCTTCAAAGATTTTTCAAAATGACCACACTTGTGTTGCTTGTCAGAAAGGAAAGCAACACAAGGCCTCCTGTAAGGCCAAATCAGTAAGTCAATTAGCCACTCCTTACAACTTCTTCATATGGATTTGTTTGGACCTACATCTATAAGGAGGCTAAACCATAAGACCTATTGCCTAGTATCACTGATGATTTTAGCAGTTTAGTTTTTGGGTGTATTTTCTAAAACAAGATGAAACTAGTGTAATCCTTAAGGACTTTATAAGACAAATTGAGAACCAATTAAATCAAAAATTTAAAACTATTAGATGTGATAATGGTACAGAATTTAAGAACAAGGATGTTATTGAATTCTGTGGGTCAAAAGGGATTAAGAGGGAATATAGTAATGCCAGAACTCCACAACAAAATGGAGTTGCTGAAAGAAAGAACAGGACCCTTATTGAGGCTGCTAGGACCATGCTTGCAGATTCATTTTTACCTAAACACTTTTTGGGGCTGAAGTAGTTTAGTAACTTGCTGTTATGTTCTAAAATAGGGTATTAGTGACCAAGCCTCATAATAAGACACCTTATGAACTTATAACTGGTAAAATACCAATTATAAGTTATATAAGACCGTTTGGGTGCCATGTGACCATCTTGAATACCATTGACCACCTGGGCAAGTTTGCTGGAAAATCAAATGAAGGGTTTTTAGTTGGGTATTCTCTACAAAGTAAGCCTGTTAGGGTTTATCCTTGGTCTATAAAAGGATCCCTCTTGGCATAGTTAGAGACACGAGCTCAATATATCTCATACAAAATCATATCTCATAGTTAGTAATCTATAATCACTCAAAGCAGATTAATAGAAATCATTATTTAGTTTTTCATTGTTCTTCTTAGTACTTGTGTTAAGATTCCACATTAACAGATAGTATTCATAGTCAGTGTTTCTACATAGTCAACTGTATTTATAAATCTTGGCTATCATCCTTAATAGGCTGTAGAGATCTATTCATCAAGGGACTCACAAGTTGTATCAGAGCCTGTGAGAAACTATGAATAAGAAGAACAAACTAATCTAGTTATAAACCTTCATCCTTCAAAACTAAACATGTCTGGATCACAAGATGAAATTCCACCACCACCACCATCATCACCACAAACACCAACCCAACAAACTCCTCATACAGTATCAACCATCAAGCTCCCTATTCTCAAAAAGGGAGAA
>BQNB010124573.1:0-15277 GCA_026074375.1 Tanacetum coccineum
CAGTTTTTGTCTGTTTTTGGTCATTTAAGCTCGTTTTTAGAGGTAAAAGATATGTGTAATTAAGCACTTATCAGTACTCGAATATTCTAAAGGCTTAATTTCTCACAATTTAGTAGACTGGGTTGTGCTAGCTATAGTGTCAATCCGGTTGGATTTGCCTTACTAAGAGCATTTTTTAATTTTGAAAGTATATATAGATTTTTGTTTTTGAAAATATCGGTTGGTAAAATTTTTGGCAGGGTAAATATGTAGGGATATGATTAATTTTTCCTATTTGACTCCCCTCCACACTTAAGTTGAACATTGCCCTCAATGTGATAACTAATAATAGAGATAAAATAGGGAAAATTAAGTGAAAACGGTACTTCCCGGGGTTCAAAGATATATAGCTGCAAGAGAGCTATCTTTGAGCATACATCATAATTTTCCAAATCTTCAAGTTATATTACCAGCATAAAAATAAATACAAAAAAGCACACAAAAAGAAAATATTTTTGTTGTTTTTTTAGAAAATAAATAAAGGATATGAATGGAAGAATGGAGGAGGGACTCCTCCACACTTAAGTGAAGCACGGGTTGCCTCTCAAGAAGCGCTTAATTTTTAAGAGAGTCGTTAGCTAGACTCGAACTTGGTGAGTCATTCTTTGGGAAAGAAGGGAGTGACTGCTTCCCCTTGGTCATTATAATCTTCTTCTTCATGATATAGTTTGAGTCCATGGCCATTAACAATAAATGTTTTTCCATCTTTTCCATGGAGTTCAACATATCCAGATGGATAATGATGTTTTACTACATATGGTCCTAGCCAACTAGATCTGTGTTTCGGCTGTTCGAATTTATACTTTGAGTGAAAGAGTAGAACCTTGTTTCCATGTTTGAATTCTTTTCTCTTTCTTAATTTTCTATCATGCCAAACTTTTGTTCTTGCTTTGTATAATCAATAGTTTTCATATGCTTGATGTCTAAGTTCATCTAATTCGTGTAACTGAAACATTCATTTTTCACCAGCAACGATGAGATCCGGATTACATTTTTTAAGGCCCAGTATGCACGGTGTTCAATTTCAAATGGTAAGTGACAGTTCTTTCCATATATGAGTTTGTAGGGTGTGGTACCGGTAGGTGTTTTGTAAGCAGAGCGAAAATCCCACAAAGCGTCATCAAGTTTTCTTGACCAAATAGTAAGATTGTCTTTAACAGTCTTTTCAAGAATTGCTTTAAGAGACATGTTCATGTTTTCAACTTGACCACTAGGTGGTTAACTCCATATCTTTTCATGGTTCTTTCCATTATTTTGTTGCAGAAGTGAGTACCTCGGTCGCTGATTAGAGCTTTGGGCATTCCGAAACGGCAGAATATTTTCTTCAAGAAAGTGATAACCACTCGGGCATCATTGGTTTGTAAAGCATGAGCTTCGGCCCATTTAGATATGTAATCAACAACGACAAGAATATATTCAAACTTATTTGATTTTGGAAATGGTCCCATAAAGTCAATACCCCATATATCAAAAATCTTACATACTTGAATGTTGTTTAAGGGCATCTCATCATGTTTTGATATATTTCCCGTCTTTTGGCATGCTTCGCAAAGGCGAACTAGAGTATGAGCTTCTTTTATGATTGTCAGCCAGTAAAATCCTAAATCTAGGACATTTTTAGCGGTTACATTTGGTCCATAATGTCCACCGGTTGGTCCGTGGTGACATTGATCTAAAATTGTTTGAGTTTCTGGTCCAGATATACAGTGTCTGATCATTCCGTCAGAACATACTTTAAAGAGGTGGGGTTCCTCCCAGAAGTAGTGTTTAAGGTCAGAGAAGAATTTGTTCTTTTGTTGGTACGTCATCCCTTTTGGTATAATATCAGCTACCAAGTAGTTTGCAAAATCTGCGAACCATGGTTCATCTTTAGTGTTGATTTCCATAAGGGTTTCTCCAGGAAAGTTATCATCTACTTCACTGTCATCACTTGACTCGTCATTTTCAATTCGAGACAAGTGGTCAGCTGCAACATTTTCTGTTCCTTTTCTATTCTTGATTTCTATGTCAAATTCTTGTAAGAGTAAAATCCAACGAATAAGTCGTGGTTTAGTATCTTGTTTCTTGAATAAATGCTTAAGAGCTGAATGATTGGTGTGAACAATAGTTTTTGATAGAATAAGACAGGATCTAAATTTGTCGAATGCAAAAACTACAGCCATAAGTTCTTTTTCGGTTATGGTTTATTTTTGTTGAGCGGGATTAAGAGTTTTGCTTGCGAAATAAATCGGGTGAAAGTTTTTACCATCTTTTTTACCTATGACAGCTCCAACTACGAAATCACTTGCATCACACATAAGTTTAAACGAAAGATTCCAGTTTGGGCTTACGATCACAGTAGCACATGTGAGTTTCTCTTTCAATAATTAGAATGCTTTTTGAAATTCATCATCGAATTCAAATGGAGTATCTTTTTCAAGGAGCTTAGTTAGAGGTCGGGCAATTTTTGAGAAATCTTTAATGAAACGTCGATAAAAACCGGCATGTCCAAGAAAGCTTCTAACACCTTTGATATTAGTAGGGGGTGGAAGTTTTGAGATTACGTTGATTTTTGCTTTGTCGACTTCGAGTCATGCGCTAGACACCTTGTGTCCAAGCACAATTCCTTCTTTGACCATGAAGTGACATTTTTCCCAATTAAGGACAAGATGAGCATCTTTGCAACGCTGGAGCATTTTATCGAGGTTTTTAGGCATTTGTCGAAAGAGTCTCCAAAGACAGAGAAATCGTCCATGAATACTTCGGCGGATTATTCGATCATGTCGTGAAAAATTGCCAACATGCATCTTTGGAATGTAGCTGGGGCATTTCATAGCCCGAAAGGCATTCTCCTATAACAGTATGTTCTGAAGGGACATGTGAATGTTGTTTTTCTTGGTCTATAGGATCGATAGGAATTTGAAAATATTCAGAAAAACCATCGAGGAAACAGAAATATTTATTTCCTGCGAGTCTTTCTAACATTTGATCCATAAACAGCAAAGGAAAATGATCTTTTATGGTTGCTTCATTGAGTTTACGATAATCGATGCATACTCGCCAACCCATAACGGTTCTTGTTGGGACAAGTTAAGCATTTTCGTTGGTGACGACTGTAATACCACCTTTCTTTAGTACACAGTGAATAGGAATAACCCAAAGACTATCGGCAATTAGATAAATAATACCGGTATCTAAGAGTTTAACGATTTCTTTTTAACAACTTCTTGCATGTTTGGATTTAACCTTCTTTGATTTTGGACAACTGGTTTCTTGTCATCCAGAAGTTGTATCTTGTGTTTACAGAATGATAAGCAGATGCCAGGAATGTTTGTCATTTTCCAAGCAAAAGCTTATTTATGTTTTTAAGGATGAATACAAGTTTGCTTTTGTTTTGAGCAGAGAGTTTAGATGATATGATCACAGGAAGAATCGATGGTTCTTCTATGAATACATATTCTAAATTATCAGGAAGGGGTTTATGTTCAAGATCCGTAGGAGGTTCTTCGAGAGATGTCTTGATTTTATAATCGGTGTTGATGGTGATTTTCTTGAATGGTGGTTCTTCGGTATCGGATTCAGATTCAGAATTTTCATCGGCAGTCATTGCCATGAATTCATCGAATTCGAAAAAGATTTCTTCTTCGAGAAGGGTTCCTTCGATGGAATGGAGGATTTTGCTTCCTTCGTCTAGAAGAGCATCGAAATCTTCTTCTAAGATTTCATCGATAACATCGATACTAAAACATGTATCATCGTTTGAGTAAGAGTGTTTCATCGCAGAGTCGATATTAAAGATCATTCGTTCAGTCCCAACTCCAAGATTGAGTTGTTTCTGTTTAACTCGAATAACTGCATCAGCAGTGTGAAGAAAAGAAGGGTCGTCCCAGATGCGGGGTGAACTTTGCTATCTGCATCATTTCGCAGAAAACGAAATCACAGGAAAGGTGAAATTACCAACTTCAACGAGCATATTTTTGGCTATTCCAACAGGGTATTGGAATGATCAGTCGGCTAATCTTACACTTATTTTTGGTAGTTTAAGAGTTCAGAGATAGTTGTTGCATATAAGGAATATGGCATAAGTTAATGCAAGCACCAAGGTCGCTAAAGCATTGCAGTAAAGGTTTTGTTGAAACTACATGGAATAAGGAAACTTCCAGGATATCCGAGTTTTGGTGGAACTTTATTTTGGATCATCGATGAACTTTCATCGCTTAGGAAAGCGGTAGAAATTTGTTCAATTTTATGGGATTGTATCTTAATGAGTGTCTTTGAGGAATTTTCCATAGTTAGGCATTCCGGCTAAGACGTCAACAAGAGGTACGTTGATTCGGACGGCTCGGATCATGTCGAGGACTTTTCCGTATTAGGCCTCTATTTTTTCTTTTCTTAGGCGTTGAGGATACAAAATTTTTAGTTTGTTTAGTTTGGGTAACGGTGTTTCTTGACTATTTTGTGGTTGAGTTTTAGGTTAGTGGTGTAAAGATCTCGTCTTCATCATCGCTAATCGAAGTTGATAAAGGGTTTTCGAAATTATTCTGTTTGATCATCTCGGGTTATCTGATGGATAAAAGACTTATCCACTTCTTGTGAATAGGGCTTTTCACCATGCTCATTACCGAGATTGGAGTGGTTAGTAGGCTTTAAAGTTTCCACCTCGTGGGTTTGGTTGAGTGTTGCTAGGAAGAGATCCAGATTATTGACCAGATTGCTTGTCAGCGAGTCTGTCGAACTTAGTTTCGAGGTTTTAGATTGAAGCTTGATAATTTTTGGCCACTGTTTTGAGTTGAGTTTTGAGTTCCATGAATGTTTCTTTGACAAAATCGTTGGTTGATTGTTGAGACTTCATGAAATCGTTGAAGTTCGTACAGTTTGTCATCGGTGTTGGATCGATAGTTGTCTCGATTGTAATCATTCCGTCTACTTGAATGCCAATTATCGCGATTCGAGTCTTGGTCGCGATAATCATTTTAAAAACGAGTCTTACGGAAAGTTTGCATGAATTTAGCTTCTTATTCACGAGACATAGGCATGTCATCATCGTCAAGATCGGGTGTTGGTTGTTTAGCACGATATTGAAGTTCTTTGTACTGAGCATCCATTTTTATGGTCATGGCATCCATTCGGGCCATAATTTTGTCAGTGTCAGTATTACTGCTACCTTCATCGGCGAAAGCAATGGTTTTCTTAAGAGATGATTTGGTTTTTTTATTTTTAGCCCAATCGAGCTTGAGTAAGACTTTATCTTCGAGAAGCTGATAAGCTTGATTTGGTGTTTTATAGAGAAAAATACAACCAACTGCGGCATTTAGAACTTATTGGGTTATTTTGCTGAGACCATGATAAAAGATTTTGATGATATTGCCTTTGGACAGGTTATGACCATGGCAGTTTCAGAGCATTTCCTTCATACGAAGCCAAGCATCGGTTAGAGATTCGTTTTCATGTTGAGAAAAGGCTCGGATTTCTCCGAGGAGTCGGTCGAAAAGAGCTGGGGAAAAGAATCGGCTGATGAAAGCAGTTCGAAGTTCATCCCACGTTTCAATAGTTCCTTCGTTAAGTTCATCCAACCATGTTTTTGCTTTTCCAGTGAGTGATAGGGGAAACATCATCAGGCGGACAGCTTCATTCTCGGTATCTCTGTATTTAAACATATCACAGATTCTGAGGAATTCATGAATGTGTTTATGAGGATCGGTTTTGGTTCTACCATCAAATTGGTTTCCTTTGACGAGAGTCAAGTGGTTACCTTTAATAGCAAATTCGTTAGCGGTTTCAGGAATAGTGATTGCGGAACCGGGAGTCGGAGCGACAACATGGTCGGCAGCCCACATGGGTTCATCATCCATTGGATCGTAATTTCGAAGAATATCAAGAAAGTGACGGAAGTAATTGATGTTGAGAATTGGCGGATAGACAATTCTCGGGTGTTGTGGTGGATTGTTTCTTTGATCGTATGGAACTCTTCTGTTTCGTCGACGAAGTCTTTGATTCAGAGTACGTTCAGGTTCGGGTAAAGGTTCAACAAGTTCAGAATTGGAAGCACGTGTATGCATCCAAAGGAGAAATTTGTTTGGGTCAGTTTGCCAGAAAACTGTACGGCGATTTTTGAAAAAGAGGGGGAGTTAAAGTAATTTTCCAGAGTTGACTACAGAATAGCTTAAAAATCCCCGGCAACGGCGCCAAAAACTTTGATGTGTTTCAAAAGCTTTAAATTTATAATGACTGAAAATACCAATTTTATTATAGGGAAACACACGGGTAAAAGTATAACCCACGTATGTAGTATAATCTTTTTAGGTAAGACCAGGTCGTCCACAGGGATTTGAGTAGTATTCAAATAATCAGAAAAACAGACTTTAACAATTTTGTAAATAACTTTTTACCAGTGATAATAAAAATGACTACTCGGATAGTTGAAAATAATTCATAAGTGTTGGAAATGATTAAGACCTAGAAGATGGAACCTTAACTTATAAAAAGGATTTCTCGTCAGAAAACGTTTTCACAAATTAACTTTGATTAACTCAAGACTTATATTTAGTTAACTAGACCAAATGTGTCACTCAAGTAATCCAGTTTCTAATATATCAAAGCTTATTTTGTTTATCAGTTTACAAAAGTGGATTTCTCGACACAGACGTTAAAGATCATAGACAAATCTTTAAAACCACATAGATCATAACGAGTCTTTCGACCTATACCAATATGATTATATAATCTAAGTTGATAAGCAAAAACTGATAAGATATGATATAATATAATCGCAACATAAGCTTGAGATTAAAGAGATCACGATCATACCAAACACTTATTCATTATCATAACATCACCGAGTAGTCATGAGAGATTTAGCCTCTCATGGCTAAGGGATTCATAACATAACTTGATTTGATAACAAACTTCATTCTTTTACTAAACTAGTATATTCTTCGTCGTTCTTGGTGAGTTGATCTCGATTCTTCAAGGGATATGGTGTTTAAGCTTGGAGAATGATTGGAGGATGAATACTTAGTTGTTTGTAAGTATGAGATTGATGATTGGAGGATTGAAATGTGTGAAATTCATCCTCTATTTATAGGCTAAGTGAGGGGGTGAAAGTGCGACGCACAAATGAATTTGTGCGGTGTACTTAGTGATTAAATGCGAGGGAATTAAATGTTTAGTGAAGAAGTACGACGCACAAAGGAATTCGTGCTGCGTACTTATAGAGTTAATGCTAAATTTTGACTGTCTTTATTGCTATAACTTTGAGGAGAAGTTCGGCGCACAAGGGATAAGTGCAACGCACATTTGCACTTTTGAGCTTGAACTTTATCTTTTCTTGTATATCGTTTTCCTTAGTGTATAAATACTCGATCTTTGTTGTGTTTGAGCTCGGGATATCTTCAAGCGAACCTGCACATATTTCATGTTATTAAGTATCAAAAGTTCACGAGAAATGATTAAATATAAATAAATAACGTCACCGAAAACATGTATAATTTAGGCATTATCAGTAGTTTATTATACCGAATGGCAAGTAGGCCCGATATCATGTTTAGTTTCTGCCTTTGTGCCCGCTTCCAAGAGGCTCCCAAAACCTCTCACCTTGAAGCGGTTAAGCGTATCTTCCGATACATTAAAGGCACTACGCACTTAGGATTATGGTATCATAAGGGGACCGGCATAGAAACCGTAGTATATGCCGACTCTGATCATGCGGGGGATTATGTGGACTGAAAGAGCACTAGCGGTATTTATACGTTTGTGGGATGTTGTTTAACATCATGGTTCTCGAAGAAACAAATCGCTCTTGCTATATCGACTACCGAAGTCGAATACATAAGCGCCGGAAAGGCATGTCAACAAGCATTATGGATGAAACAAGCTCTTATCGACTACGACGTTCGACTCGACGATGTCCCGATCATGTGCGACAATAAAGGCGCAATTGACCTTAGTAAAACCAGGTGCAACACTCTCGGACCAAACACATCGAAATTCGTCACCACTTTCTTCGTGATAATGTCCAGAAAGGACATATCTCTATCGAAAAAGTGCTGTCCGTCGACAACATCGCCGACATTCTTACTAAACCCCTTAAACGAGAATCGTTTAACTATCTACGTCTTGGTTTAGGAATAATGGAACACATTTCATAAATTTTCTTCTTTTTTCTTCTGTCTTGATTCTAGTCCGTGTTCCACTCAGTGTCGTGACAACTTAAATACTTCGTCCGAAGTACTTTGAGCATTTTTAATTCGCGAAATGCAGCTTAAAACGTCACTCCTCTTTGTCAAAATTCTGTCAAAATTTAAGTCCAAAACCCTCAATTGAGGGCGGCCCCCATATCGATATGGGACCGCCACCAGTGGAACCTTATGTCTGTCAAATTCATTTTTGTAAAACACAAAAACAAACACTCCCTCTCTTCCACCATTGACGAACTACGACCCAAAAACTACCAAAACTTAAAATCAACCATCAAAACACAAATTGAAGATCAAATCAACATTAATAATCAATCCTAACACCACAAAGATCATCAATTCTAAGTCATTTCATCTATTTTCATTCTAATTTGTGTCTAGGGTTCATGTTGAACAAAAATTCAAAATTGGGGATTTTTCATTTTTATTGCAATTGTTTAAAATTAGGACTACTATAACACAATGTATAACTAATATGCTTCCCGTAGACATAGGATTTGCAAGATTAAAGTATGTTTTGTCAAAAATTGTTTTCACACAAAACCCTAATTTTATTTTCAAAATCACTCACGTTAGGAACACAATAAAATTGTTTTTTATGCATTGTTAATACACTCTAAAAATGTTTTTGCATACATGCATAATGATCTCATGAACAAAAGTCGAGATACATAATTCATAAGTATTTTTTGACATGTTTGGATGAGCAAAATTAAACTAAGGAGCGTTTGGGTTAACTCTTAGGTTTTTATTTTTAGGTCGAGTTAACCGTTGATCCAAATTTGTTACATGTAGGCACACACTAGTCACTTGAAAATTTCAAATTAAAATTGTATATACTAAAATTTTCCCATTATTATGGTTAGGTGAAGAAGAATGTCTCAAGAATAACTAGATTATAGCAAAATCTACATTCCACAAATTTTAAATGAATCATATCTTCCTAATCACCTAAATCCTATAATCCGTGATTTAGAGCCTAGAACTATTCATGAAGGTCGTACAGCAAACTATAGACATATTCGTCATGATAACATTCTATTAAGGTTTCAAGTAATTAAACTCCAAGATTTATATGAAATCTATGAGGAAATCTGTCCTAGGTTCTTGTTAGAATTTTATGCCTCAGCAGAAATCATAAGAAACTCTGACCAAACAATCTCCTTAAAGTTCTGGGCATTAAAAAGATCTTTTCTTCTTTCACTTGAATCTCTTTCTTGCATTCTCCTCACCTCATGTGAAGGAGATTGTGCCTACTCGGAAAATTCATCTCTTGAATCTCTAAGAATAAATCAAGAACTAAATAACTCTTACCAAACAAACATTCCAACACCAAATGAAATCATTCAATCCATCACAATACTAGGAAAACTAAAATTCCAAACAAGATTCACAAAAGTTAACTTCGTCATGACATGAGATCTTGGAATGAAATCATTCAAGATAATGTGTTTGGGATTAGAAACGACTCAAACTTTCTCCTCGCATCATCATGTCACATGATCTATAACATAATGAAGAGCATATCCTACAACTTTACCTACCTCATGATCAAACGAATGGTGGATATTAAAAACCAACCAAACTCTCCTATGCCATATGGCATGTTGTTAACTCGTCTTTATAATCATCTTATTCAAATAAAACATAACTCAAAAGGACAAAATACATAACTTATCCTCCCTCCATGAAGACTTGGAAGCATCCTGATGGAATTAACGACGACGACCCACCATCACCAGTTGAGTACTATAGTAGTGACTAGTTTACTCATGAATTTAATTTGTATCAATTTCTTCTCAACTTGTTTATCTCTAAGGTATTTTGATATGGATGCTTTATTACTTTGTTATGACATCACACTTACAGTAGTATGCATGCTTGTCTATTTCTTAATCTCATGCATCTAAATGCTTCCCTAATAGAATTTAGATTTGCTAGCCCTTAAATGTGTTATACTAGGAGGTTTTAGATGATTCATGATGAAATATGATTGACTGCAAATGGGAAAAATTAGGAAAAAATTTTGTACACAGGAGTTACAAAAATCAGTACAAATTGGAAAATTTTTGTTTCTCTAGAAAACAGCCCCCATAAATACTGGGCGGCCTCCAAATATATCTGGGACTGCCATATATATATGGGACCGCCAACAGGAGTCACAGAATTTTTACTGTGCTTACCTGATTTTCTGTGTAGTTGACCATCCTCTCTTCTAGACACAGCTTCACTTCCTGCATTTTGCTAAACCATTTTTGGAATCTCCTTTCTAATCCTCATTCTTTACCTATTTAATACACTCCTTCTAAATTAAATACCCATCCTCACCACTCTTCTTATCATCTTCATCTCCTTCATATCTTACTTCCATGGCTTTTACTCAAGCCACCTCCTCTAACCCTTCCAAGAAAATCAAACTAACCATCATCCCACCTAGACAACTCTTTGTCAACATTTCTAATGATGAAGATGTCACCACCACACCTTCTCTCATAACAACATCCTCTTCTCCGTCTCCACCAAATGCACCATCAAAGACTCCATCAACCAAAGATACATCATTTACCTTAGGCACTACCTCTTCCTTATTTAAATCAAAACCTCAATCCTCGCCTCCTACTTCTAATGACACACCCTCTCCTCAACCATCCAATCCTTTCTTGATAATATCATGAATGCACCTCCAAGACCCTCACACCCACTTCCACTCTAAAGGCATCCTTCCTTAGACATCACTTTTTCCTTGTCACCAATCTTCCCGCTTAATCACATTCTTGATACCCCATCACCACCTTTACCACAACCACAACCTCAACCACCGCTCATGGGTCACCCCAGTTACTTTAACTATCATCACTATCATGGGTCAACTTGTCTTTGTTGTTTTCACAACCGTAATCTTATCTTTTCTCTTAGGGATGAGATGAACTTAATGTTTGCTCACATTGAGTATCTTCTCACTTCCACCATGGCTTCACTCTCTCCACCTCATCCTTAAAAATTTGGCCATGTCACCTAATAATAGGTCGCCCTAACCTTTTGCTCAAAGTCATTTCCTATAATTCAAGGATCATCTAGGATTTATGTCATATTATCTTTATCTACCTTATGTAGTATATTTAGATTGTGGTGTAATTTATGAATGAATGTTTCTTAGTTAGACCTAGTTCTACTTTCCTTGCATGGAGTATGTTTCTTGTATGAGTTTCTTAAGTGATGAATGAAACTACTCTATGGTTTAACTTGCATGAATTGTTATATTGCTACTAGTTGCGAAAATATAATCTTGCACTTGTACTTCTCACTTTGTTTTGTAGCAATAATCTCATAAGATCGATCCCTTGGTGCCCCAAACGAGGGGGATCATACATCAAGGGGGAGTCTTGGCATCGTAGATTTCTTTCTCTTTACAATTCCACGATCATCCTTTTTGACTTTGACAAAAAGGGGGAGAAATAGATCAAAACTCATTAATAATTTAAAAACTTTATTTTTACATAAAATGAGTTTATATTTTGTCATCATCAAAAAGAGAGAGATTGTTAATACAAATAATGTCTAAAAACATTACAAATTATTAATCATAAATTTCTATGTCAAATGTAAATCACTTAAGGTATGTATAAACAAATCATTAAACATGATTAGTGATCAAGAAAATAATTTTTCTTAACCATCACATTTTTACAAAAGTATTTTTACAAAAATAAATATATATAAAATACTTTTTAATTAATTAAAAGAAAAGTTTTATTTAAAACATAAATTTGAAATTCAAATTTTCCCCCTAAAATAGAAGCTTCCATAACATATAAAACCTTTCACACTAAAAGACAAAAAAGAGGAGCGTTAGTCTAGGGGTGGCCCTCTAAGTGGCTAGGCGGCCCCCAGATATATCTAGGACCGCCGGGACCGCCACCAGCTGACCGTTAGGGATTTCTGCCTATGAATACTACACTATTTCCAGCTGAAAAAGACACCTCTTTGCAGGAATTTTTCGAGTATTCTTTCTCTCTTTAAAAACCTTTTTTCTCTTACTAAATCTCTTAATCACTAACATTGTTTGATCTTGTTTAAGTGATCAATGCTTCTTCTCATCTCTCTTATCCTCCTATATCAAGTGCAAGAGAAGAACATTCGTATTCGCCAAGAAACGAATTATTGTAGTCTAGTAATATCTTCTTCTTTCTTCTAAGAACCAAATCTCTATCTAGATTATCATGTGTGGTTGCGTAAATCGGATAGTGTATAAATCTGATAGTGTAGATCTTGTGATTGTGTATTACTTGTGAAGTGGTAGATTGGTTCTAGCTAAGATTATGACTCGACATTTAGCTTAGTGTCGGAAAATAACATAAGCGACGTATAAACGGTTTTCTCCGCCTAAAAAGAGCTTGTTGACATAGTGAAATCTTGAGTCGGATACTCGGGGAGTGGAGTAGGGCGAAGAGGAGCTTCGTAGCCGAACCACTATAAATCTTGACGTCTTGGTTTGATTATTCCTTCTCTCATCTCTTTATATTGTTGTGATTCTTATTTATTGTTTGATTAGTTGTAGCTAGTAGATACGTATATTGTTGGTTCATATTGTTGGTTGGTTAAACATATACTCGGATCTAACAAATTTTAGAAGTAAAATTTTAAAACGCTAATTAACCTGTAAACTATTCAACCCCCCATCTTAGTTTCCACAAACTCAATTTTTCCATGGATGGATGTGTCTTTAGCTTGAGTGAGTGTTAACATTTTTGCTCTTAATCTTGTTTCTTTGATTCCGACAATATAAGCACATTTAAACACTATTCTTAACAACTAATAAGGAAAAAACTTAGCTAAAAGGTGAACATATTTGATTGTGAATCCATTTGCAGGTTATCGATAGCGAGGGTTGCAGACAGAATCGTGGTGAAGGATAATAGACAAGATGTTGAGGTACTTTTATAAGAATACATATTAATCTAGCATTAAAATGATCATAATTATAATCCTTTTGAGTGATTTCTAAATCTCTATGTTAGTTTATGCATTCTTCTTCAGATTGGAGTTCAAAGGTCTCACAGTGGCAATGCATAGAAATATTGTTAGGATTTCATTTTATGTGACGATATTACGGAATTACCATAGTTTACCATACCACCATACGTAGGGACTAGAGTAGTCAACTTAGCATACTTATGTATTAGTTGGTGGTATAATACCCCTCTATTGCTTCCATGGAGGGGTGAGACTCTTGTAAACTTTCATATTTCACATATGATTACACACACTTGTTTCCCTCTCTAGTTCTATCTAGAAAGATGATTATCATATGGTTTGAGTCTCCCCGACCACCGGATCTATGATTCTAGAAATATGTCAATTGGTATCACGAGCCTTGGTTTCATTCTTGGGTCGGTCTACGTATGTGGTCCGGTCGGGGTCTCAAATCTGTTACAGTGTCAAATCTATCACGGTTTGGTAAGCTTATTTGTTGGCTGTTTCAGCTTATTTCGAGCTTATTATATAAGCTGATTATGTCACTTTGGGTGTTTTAGTGTTTTTAGTGTTGGTTTCTGTTAACAGCTTCTATTGGTCCAATAAGTGACGATTTGATATTGTTATTAAATTTGGGTTTGTGGTTGCTGGTCAGATGATGTTGTTGTGCTTATTCACTATCAAAACTGCTTATTTACAGCTTATTCGAGCTTATTCTAAAGCTTTATTTTATAAGGTGTTCTTGGTAGTGGTTTGGCATAAGTTGTACTAGTTTTTGTTTGTTAGTAGACTTTTAGCAAAAAAGACAAAAATTGTACCTGACAGAAAGTACAAGTAGCGGTTTGGTGTAAACCACTGCTACGGTGGTTTGACTTGGTCAACAGCTGTTTACTTCTAGGTTCGCAACGGTTTGATCTTGTTCATGGTTTATCTAACTGTTATGCTGCCCGTTTGACTAGTCAACAGTGGTTTGGTGGCAGTGGCGGTTTGGTGGCAGTGGCGGTTTAATGGCAGCGGTTTGCTCAAACCTAGTGTCTTGGTAGCGGTTTGCCCAAGATTTATACACCCAAGACCCAAACCGAGTTGACCGGATCAACACAACCGAGTCACCGAGTCAATGGTCAACGAAAAGAACAGAAGATAAATGAAAAGACTCGACAAGACTCAAACCAAAGACCACAACAACTACAATCATCACAGCCTCAACTATCCACAACAAATCCTCAAAACTAAACCTAATAACCCATCGTCATTACATCTCAACCAACAAATCCAACGAATCCACATTTTATCCTATCTCATCCTTTCGTCACAATCATTTTCTCACAACTCCATCTCACATCCCCAACATCTAGACTCGAATATAAAAGATTGATCTCAGTTTTTCTTTTTCCATGTTATACCATAAATGCAATGACCTTACAAGATCAATAACACGAATGGAAGATTCATCATAGATCTATGTTGGGCATAACCTTTTAAATATTCAAATTGAAAGAAATACTTATAACAATTATGTTATAGTATTTCTTTGATTCATTTTATGACACACAAAGCAAATACAAACCTACCTGAGACCCGACAATGGATCTTAAAGACGAGTTATTGTAACTCTTGTGTACACATATAAAGACTACGAGGTCTTTGGTTGGGAAGTTTTTTTTAAGGTAACCAAAAGAAGTGATGGTGTGATTTAAGAAGATGGCGGTGATGGGAGTAGACTTGCTCTTGGGAGAGAAATCAGTGATGACTTAATTTTTTTTTATGGTGGATTGGGGTTAGTTTATGAACATAATTAGGGATTGGTAGTTATATAACCCTAATTTCTGGTTGGATTGGGCTGGTGGGGTTTTTGGCTTACCAGGCTTTCTCACATATCAAGTGGGCCGGATAATGTATGTTGGGCCGTATGACTTGGTTAACTATAATTGGATTATGGGCTGACCAGGTTTGTTAATAAAGTGATGGGCCAGGTAATTCAGTTGTAGGCCAAGGTTATGTTATACTAATTAGGCCGGGTAATGGAACCGTATATGGATCAGGCCGTGTTGGTAGTCCGAGTTTAATGGATTGAGCCAAGTAGTAAAACA
>BQNB010124574.1:0-19916 GCA_026074375.1 Tanacetum coccineum
AATGTTGGTCCAGTAAATGAATTGACGACTTAATCAGAAAGATAGTAACTATCTGATTCACTCTTACCGTGTTGTCTGCTCTGAGATCCTATGCTTTGAGCTGGAAACCCTGTCAAGGAGATTCTTTGAATCTACCTGATCACAGGTATAGTATTTATACTATAAAACGGGAAACCGGAGGTTAATGCAACCGAAGTCAAGATGAATGACAAAGCCATATTCATCTTTTATTGCTAACTGTCTTATTTCAGGTTTAGACGACGGTGTTGCAGCCTCATTCCAGCGAAGTCGGATTCATAAACCACATGCTCATACTCATGCTTTCAAAGTCAATCGTTCAACATCAAGATCGTTGATTCTAAACTTCCCCACCATCAAAGAGCCTCAAAGTCAAATAAAGAATAGTCTATTTGGGGAAGATTGTTAGACTTATAATCACATATGTCAAACAAGAATGTAACAAGTATGAGCATGTTGGTCAAGAGCACAAGTTGATCAAGAAAGTCAAATCAAGATGATTCAAGTCAAGGAGATGATGCAAGATAACGATCTCAAGAACTCAAAGTCAAAAGATAAAGGCTCAAGATCAAGATCACAAAGCATGAATGAATAAAGCCATTACAAACAAGACAAGACCAAAACAAGGCAAAGCATAAACGTCAAAAGTCATATCTTCAACGTCAAAGGAGACAATGATAAATCAAACCAAACTCCTACAAGAATGTCATCGGTGGTACGGAGAAGTTTAAAGAAAGAGACCTCAACATTGGGGGAGATTGTTAGCCTTAATTATATTAAGCCAAACAAGAATGTTATCGGTCTTATAAAGTCAAACTATGTCTTGTATTGTAATAGGCTAGTCGGGTTCAACGAGCTTGGATTGTAATCTAATATTGTCCGTGTTTTAGGCTCAAAGCCCAAGTTTAGCCAAGCCCGACCCAAGTAGAAAAGCCCACATGCCACTTATGGCTCAAGGGTATAAAAGAAACCCTCTCCACACATAGAGAGGGTGTTGGTTGCACATTTCTCACTTGTAATACACCACTTTCTCTCTCTAATCTAAATTTCCAAGTTCTTTTCTTCTCTCTCTTTTTCTTTCTTGTTGCCGGCTCATTAAGAGCTTATTTAGGGCTTATTCGGGTTTGCTTATTAGTTGTAAAAGGATTATTATAAGACTAACAAATTTCTATAAATTTTATTTCTATTCCGAGACTTGATGTTATTGGATACACTTTTAGTGGTGGAAATGGTCATTTTAATTTATATAAGAACTAGTTTCAAGGCCTGACCATTGGGCGGGGAGCTTTAAGGTATTGTTAGAAGTTATTGTTTTTGGTTGTTATAACTATTTCCTATATCATTTAGATAATTTGGTATGATTTTTGTTTTATGTTATTAATTACAACACGTATAACTTATATTAGCTTTAAGAATTGTTAAAAGAAAAAAGAAGTACTGAATGTTATACATATAACTTATATTAGCTTTAATTATATCATCATTAATATAATAATTGATAGGCCATGGAATACAATAGAATGGTTGGTTCATATGGGTTACATTGCTTGTAAAGACCTCTTCATACACATTCTTTATAAATATAAAAGTAGTAAATAGCTTGATACGATAACGTTAAATGAAAAATCTAGACAAATGACTATAAGGAATAATGATTACAGCTCATTTACATGTTTCAAAATGGTTGATTCCAAATCATCTTATCCATGACAGGGGTGAACAATATAAGGATAAGCATACTCAAGACATAATTTACATCTAATCACTATATTATGAAGTCATTCTTGTAGAAACATTGAAGTATACATTACTCGTAACGTGCATCTTCTTCTTGAATTTCATGCAATAGAAAAGTATTCTTTATTCCCTCTAATTGGTCGACAGTCGCCAAAATGAATGAGCGGGCATCCATTATGGACGGCCCATATATTAAAATGAACGGAGTACAGTAACCACTTTGCAGATTGCACAAGTAAAAGACTAACGTTAATACTATGAACCCACATACCAGCATGTCAAGGTTAAATAAATAAATAATAAATTCCCCAAAAAAAGGTTAAATAAAAAAATAAACTATCGAAACAGTCCCTAGAAGCACAATTAAAAGTTAATTAGGCGCAGAAATAAGCTATCCAAAAAACCCCTAATCAAGGCATTACATCATTATAAGACATGAAGCTATCAAAACAACAGTTGATTACTGATTAGACATACCCTGATTATTGTTTCCCAAACTTAATCTTCTACTTTTCTTTTAACCTCTATCATCAAAACTATACTTGTTAACTGTACCATACTAACATTGAAGCAAAATTTGTAAGTAATGGAATCTAAATTATGAAACGTAACTTTTGGAAAGATTTTCTACTTTTCTTCTAACCTCTATCATCCAAACTATACTTGTTGACAGTAATATTGAAGCAGACTTTGCACGGTTATTCCCATCAGTTATGTAACTAACTTTGGAAAGACAATCTTGCATTTAGTGGGACAACGAAAGGGATGTAAATTCATAGCCCAGCATTGCTTTGAAGTTCTAAAGTTTGACCCATGGCCCAATGTAAAAGGGCGCAATCTATGTTATGTTGTATCTATATGGGTCACGGTATTTTCCAAAAGAACTAAACTATAATAAAAAACTATGTTATACCTACTTCGCCTCTGCAGTTTAAACCAAATAATTAAACTGTGATGAAAGGACTTAGCCCAAAGCATATCAAAAATCAAATAAAGGATCATATGATGTCAATAGTTCTTTGATCATTTTTACATGTGAATGTATTTTCGAACTATTGCAAAAACTAATTATAAGGTACAATAAGCCCTCCAGATTACACACCCCCTTTAAATCATAATTATAGGATTGATTTGAAGGTACACATATAACAGAATCGGTATGCAAGAGAGTTGCGAGCCTTTTTAGGTAAGTAAAATAAAAATAATCATGTAACTATAAACTAATATTTATTTTCTCTTAATTTAAATTTTAAAGAACTAACAACATTTTTTAAGTTACATGTTCTTCAAGTTGGTTCGCTTGGTCTCAAATACCCCCTTCCTACGAGCCATAAAACCATTATCTTCCTTTGAATGTATAGATTTTTCAGCGATGCTTTTATTTCTAACACTTTGCTACCCGCCAAAGTGGCTTAACTGAAAAACAAATTTCATTCATACATCAAACTAAAAAAATATCGTTGCAATAGAAGAGTCCACACTCTATGTTGTATGAATAAGTGCAAAAGAACTTAAAAGGTGTTATCGAAAAATATATTAAATTACTAACGATATTGGGGTTTATTTTATATACTCAAAAGATTTTTTGAAAAAATTTTACGCATGGAAAACTACACAACAATGGATACGACTACAACAAAGTAAGAAAAATACACTAATAAAAGATTTACCGAAGTAAAACATGTAATCGAAAATGTCAATGACGTACCTTTTCTCTATTTGTAAAATAAGGCCCATATAAACACATAACACAAAAGGGCATACTTGGCAGGGTCAAATGGTTCAACTGGGACACCTGCAAGTTTGGGACCTGAAATTATAAACATAGAAGTCGAGAAGGAATAGTTGAATGTAAATATATAGTTCGTGGATGATCCTCCTTTATTTTTGATCAACAAAGCCATATTGTAGGTCCGATCACATTCACGTTAAACTATGAGATAAAGAAAAACTTGAATGCTAAATGAGTAAGATTTACCATGGTCAAGAAAAGAAATGATCTTAGTACCAATCACGGGAAGTCAAAAATATCAATGGCGTACCTTTTATCTATTTGTAAAATAAGGCCCATATAAACACATAACACAAAAGGGCATACTTAGCAGGGTCAAATGGTTCAACTAGGACACCTGCAAGTTTGAGACCTGAAATTATAAACATAGAAGTCGAGAAGGAATAGTTGAATGTAAATATATAGTTCATGGATGATCCACCTCTATTTTCGATCAACAAAGCCATATTGTAGGTCCCATGATCACATTCACGTTAAACTATGAGATAAAGAAAAACTTGAATGCTAAATGAGTAAGATTTACCGTGGTCAAGAAAAGAAAGGATCTTAGTACCAATCACGGGAAGTGGTCCTGCTTGGATGATGTGAGATTGATAAAAAAAGTAAAATAGGGAAAAATGCTTGCTCCAGTTCAGGTTCTAGGATCATATGATGGGCTTAGGCCGGACGAACTGTATTCGACCCATCCAAATTTGACGCAGGGCTCTTGTGGTTCACATCTTGACAGTGGAGGACCTATATAATAGAGCTTATTATGTTTAGAAGTACAAAATGTATGCAGGAAACGTATATTACTGGGTTTGAAACAAATCCTACTACTTGGTTTTGGGCTATTTGTACGTACTTTTGCAGGGATACTCTCAAACGTTGAAATGCAAATGGATCATAATACTATTAGATAATACTTGATTTATAATAACATATTTTATTGACAACTTTTATATATAAAATACTACCATTTAAAATGCTTGAGGACTACTATTACTGGTTCACAACTACAGGAGGTGTAATGAAGTGAGTTTTCAAGAAATAAAAGATGGTTGTGTTCAACCCAAACACTTGATTGTGTTTGGGTAAGCTTACGTAAACAACAACTACTTCTTAGCATATTAGATTATCAGCTAATAAAGCTCACTTATAAAAGCCACTAATAACTGAATTCTCAAAAATGACCTAGTAAGGCATAAGTTGTTTGGGTGTTAGAACATACTTATTGAGTTTAGAGAATAAAATCACCTAAAAGTTTTCAGAAAGTATACGGCCTGCATTTTGTTAGTTATTTCCACAGTTTGCAAGTTTTCAGATAGTATATGCCCTGCATTTTGGCAATTGTAATCAAATATTGATCTGTAGAGCCATGTTTTAGTTCATAGAATACTGTAACATTTAATTACGAAAAAAAACAATCCCCAAACAACAACAATCCACAGGTACATTAACTAATGGCAAGGCCAAATTCACTATTCGCACCTACCTAAAGTAACAGTGATTCAATTTAGGAATCCTATGTTACTCGCTGATGTTATTATCACCATTGTGACTCTAAATTCATATGTCCTTACTTCACTCCAACTATCCACACATAATGAAATTAGCGAACATGTTTCTTCTTTGTAAAAAAAGACCTATATGTGTAGGATTAAAAGTTAGATATTACCGAGAGAGATTGGACAGGAGGCTAGCTCTGTACTTGCAGGGGAAGTCTGTGTGTGCTCAATTGCGTGTGTATACTGCACGTCAGTGGTAAGCGCACGGCATGATTGTGTCTGTATTCAAACATAACAATCTACTTATTTATCAAGGAAAAAAAATTTTGTTACATAAAGCAACTAAAAAAAAATTACGCATAGTGAATGAGGAAAACCTCTAGATATGAAAACCACCTTCCATTAAAATGCTTATGAAAATCATCTGTTTATTTTTTGTCCTCAAACTTCACCAAAAAACTATACCGGTCCTTCATTCTATCACCCCTAAAACCTAAGATAAAAGATAATCACTGCTTATAAAAAAACTAAAAAAGGCATTGTCTAGAATCAGCAACATCCTAAATATGGGTGTGACTATTAAGTAAACCATAAGAAGAAAACTATGGTGTTGTCATTATCATCTTTATAAATATACCTTGGGTTATATAACTTTTGCCAATAAATTGCCTACACATGGTATTATGCTTATGAGTCTACTAAACGGATCATCAGAATCTTTTGAGCAACCCACCAACCAACCAACCTAGAAGTATTAAGTAATAATACGTTATTAACAATTTAAACTCATCCTAACATTTATGAGTAGAGGTATCAATATGGGCAGGCTAGGGACGGATCATTAGTACGGGTTGAAACGGGTCAGGTCTGATTGACCCACAAGGCCACATTTATCAACTCAGAACATTTTGAAAACACGGATTCCCGCTAGGAAAGAGCGTTTGAATCACGTAGTATTAGTTTGATATTTGCAATAGCAAAAAGATTAAACATAAATTGTATGATCTTTTTAGAAAAGAACAAAACAAAAAGAACACCCAACAGAATCATTCAACCACATCCATTTTTACATCTTATATTCGAAGAGATAATTATGCTTATCTGTAAACAAAGCAAAAGACATAAATATTGGATGATAGACATGATAAATCACCTGGAATAAGTAGTGTTGGATCTATTGCATTCAAACATATGTTGTTTTTTGCTTGATATAGTGTTTTAACCTGAAACCAAAATTTAGAAATGGACTTATATAAAGTATGTAAAAGTGGACGAAGGGATCAGAATTCTGAAAAGGATGTACCTCGGGCACAATATAATTTGGGGTTCCACAAGTGGTATACAGAAGTTCAACGCCCTGCAAATAAGTATAAAATCATAAAACACATCAAGAGATGCCCCGTTAACTAAGTAATGGGTTGGTTTGGTTGTGTTTGTCTCTAATGGGTCAAATAAAGTATAGCAAAGGGGAACGGGTAGCAGTCGCATATATAGAAGTCTAATTCATACAGTCTCCTAAGCCGCCTGTTTTGAACCTTACAACAATATTCCCTCTTACCTAAGCCGCCCAACTCGCCCATTTTCCAACCTTTACTGAAAAATCTATATAGGATGCTTACTTCTTGCGGCAATGCACTGAGTCCAAAATCAGAAACCTTGAGCTTCCCTTCAGAATCCAGAAGAAGATTTTTGGGCTAGTTATTACAAGAAAGACTGTCAGCATAGACGAGACATGAAAATACATCCTCTCACAAAAAAAGAATCTTAATTTAAACAGTCCTTCTCAGTTCTCGCCTTTAAATATCTATGGTACACTCCATTTCCGTGGCAATATGCAATAGCATCAATAAGCTGCTGAAAGTACCTTCGAGCACTCCTCTCAGAAAGCTTCCCTTTATTAACCGGCCAAACAACGAAAGATACAAAAGCTGGTTTATAAAGATGAAAGTTGGGGATGGATAACACACATCGCTTTTCTATCAGATAAATCTTACAATTTTGTCGAAAGCTCTCCTCCATTGATGAATTCCAGTATTATATATATCTTTGTGTGCCTTGACAAAACCTACAATATTAGGATGCCTCATAATCTCCTCACAAATGGGTTTATATATATTTTTCTTTTCATTGTTTATCATCTTCCACAAGGACAAACCAATGATAAGATCAAACCACACATTTTTTTACCTCATTATCTTGGTTAAAATTATATATAAAAAATATTTTTAATATTGTATTGCATATAATGGCAAAAAATTATAATAAAAAAACATTAACATGATTATTATCATCAGTGATGTTAAAAAAACTGTAATTTGCATAAAATAATATCATGATCCTTTTGTGCAAAATCATTGGTAGTTTTATCATCTTCCACATGTAATTGCTACAATGTTTGTATCGCAAGTGGTATCTTTTTGTGCACAAAAGATATAGTTTGCAAGAAAAAAAAATTAAATTAAAATCATGAATTTTCCATCATGCTATTAAATTATAGTTTTAGGGTATTAGGGTTTTTATGGATTTTAAACTGTTGAAGTATCATTAATATCAAGAATGAATTATGAATAACTGAAAATAAATATCATACCTTGGGATCGATTAGCATTTGGTGAATACAAATTAGTGGTCAAATCGTTTAGCATTCAGTGTTTGTTATGGCAACATTCTTTGTTTGGTTAATGAATTTTCATCGTTTTTATTCTTCATAGATTAGCCCTAGCAATTGATTTTCGTGGGTAAGCGGTTAATGGTTGGTTTGAAGGAGTTTATTCTGGTGTGCCAGTTTTACTTGTTAATATGATGCGTTGATTATTATTGATTTTACATATTTTTGGGTCCAATATGATGGTTTCAAAAACCTTCTTTATATATAGGCTATAGATTAAATCCTTTATTTGTTATGGTATTCTTATTGATAATTATATAAATAAAGCTTGATGATGTTTTTATTTGAATCTCTACTTACTGTTGAACATAATGTTGGAACGAAATGTTAGTATTGGGTGAAGGAATGTTTCTGCCTTCTTGTAGCATAAACGTTTGGGTCATTTATCCAAAGAATAGATTGAAAACGAGACTTTACCGAATTCTAGAATACACTCAATTTTTGTCTTATGTGTGGAACATAAAGGGTAAAGACAAACCACAACATAGAAAGAAAAGGTTCCACAAGATAGCAACAAGCTCCTTGAAGATTATACACATCGATATTTGTGGACCATTTGATACTACCATACTTCACTTGAGAAAAATACTTTATACTCCTAGATGATTTTTCATGTTATGGATATGTCTATTTGCTGCATGAATAATCTCAATCTATTAAATGATCTCTGAGGTGTTTGTAAATGTGGTTGAAAGGCATCTAGATAGGAAAGTGAAAATTGTAAGATTGATATAGGTGGTGTATATTATAAATAGTATGATGAATGGGACAGTGTCTTGTTCCTTGTGGAAAAGTTTATCGAAAGTCGTGGCATAATTTGTGCTCAACTATACTATGCCAGTACGCCCCACAACAAAATGGTATAGCAGAAAGGCGAAATAGAACATTAATGGAGATGGTTAGGTACCCAAAAGTTTATGGATATATGCACTTAGAATCACAGTGTATCTGCTAAATAGGGTTTCTAGTAAGTCAGTTCCAAAAACTCATTTTGATTTATAGACTGGAAGGAAACCTAGTATGAGACACCTGCATGTTTAGGGTTGTCCAGCAGAGGCACGAGTTTACAATCCACAAGAAAGAAAAAATGGATTCTCGAACCGTTAGTGTTTACTTTATTGGTTACCTAGAGAAGTCTAAAGGGTATAGGTTTTATTGTCTAAACCATAGTTCTAGAATTGTTAAAACAGGCAATGCCAAATATTTGGAAAATGGTGAAGTTAGTGGGAGTGTTGAAAATCAAGTTGTGGATATTAACGAAATAAGGGGTGATGATCCCCATGAATGTTAATAAATCCATAACTACACCAGATGTTGTTCCTGTATTTCAAAATCAAGAACAACATTGAATAAAGAACAAACACCCCATGAAGAAAATAACTTACCAACTCAAACAAGTGAACTAGTTGGAATAACATTAAGCAAACCTGTAAGGGTTAGAAGTCAGCTATTCCTTATGATTATATAGTTTACTTGCAAGAGACAGATTTTGATATTGGTATAGATAATGATCCTGTATTATTTTCACAAGCCGTAAAAGTGATAAGTCTGAAATGTGGATTGACGCTATGAAAGAAGAGTTGAAATCGATGGCTGCAAATAAAGTCTGGGATCTTGTAAACTTGCCATAAGGTTCTAAACGAGTTGGTTGAAAATGGGTCCTTAAGACCAAACGCGACTCTAAAGGCAATGTTGAAAGATATAAAGCTAGACTTGTAGCCAAAGGTTATACTCAGAAAAATAGTGTTGATTACAATGAGACTTTTTCTCAAAGAATGATACATTGAGAATAATATTGGCATTAGTGGCTCATTTTGACTTAGAGCTACATCAAATGGATGTGAAAACCGCCTTTCTGAATGGAAATATTGAGGAAGAAGTTTATATGAAACAACCTGAAGGGTTTTTAATTGATGGTAAAGAAAAGATGGTATGTAAACTAAAGAAATCAATATATGGACTTAAACAAGCTTCTAGAAAAATGGTATATTAAGTTCAATGATACCATTACATCTTTTGATTTTGAAGAAATCATCGTTGATTGATGTATATATCGCAAGATCAGTGGGAGCAAGTTTATATTTTTGGTTCTATATGTTGATGATATCTTGCTTGCGACTAATGACTTTGGTTTATTGCCAAGACTAAAGGATATCTCTCTAAGAATTTTGAAATGAAAGATATGGGTAAGGCATCTTATGTGATTGGAATTCTAATATTTTGTGACGTATCTAAAGGTCTATTTGGACTGTCTCAAAAGGCCTATATCGATAAAATTCTTGAGAGATTCATCTATCATGGAAGCAGAATTTGTAGCTTGTTATGAGGCTACTATTCATGCATTATGGTTGCGAAACTTTATTTCAGAGCTTGGGGTTGTCGACACTGTAAGCAAGCCGCTGAAAATTTATTGTGATAATGCAGCAACAATTTTCTTCTCTAAAAACGATAAGTACTCTAAATGTGCAAAGCACATGGATATAAAGTTCTTTATCGTGAAAGATGAAATTCAGAAACAAAGAGTGTATCTCGAACATATTAGTACGGATCAAATGATTGCGGATCCTCTTACCAAGGGTTTACTACCAAACAAATTTACGCAACATGTTCCTAGGTTGGGTCTTGGTTGTATTGATAACTAATTATGATGTTAAAACACTCTTGAGCTCAATAAAAGGTTTATTTCTTATTCATTATCTTAAGCATGTATTTATGTATGAAATAAGAAATTTTATGTATCATCATAACAAGTATGTGGACTATATGTTATTCATATATAACTTATGAATCTAGCATGATGAGTTCATAATGTTTTGCGCTATATAAAAGGGTATACGAAGAAATACTGCATATGTCCACATAATCCCCATTGATGGTATTTTGTTGGATGAGATACATATTGATTACTATCAATACTTATTTGGATTGCATGTCCTTATGCGTTGTCATTAAGAAATATCCTGTCAAAGTTTACGAAAAGTAATATAATGAACTAATTTTGACGACCTTGTTGAGCGTCGGTTCGACCCATGTGGCAATAAAATGTACCTTGGTCACCGCCACAAACTCCGACCGAATAAGCAAGACCTTGTCACCCCCGAACATTTGCAAAGTTAGTGTCTTCTGCACGACTTACCATTGGAGTGTGGAGTAGTGATATCCTTATTAAAAAAAAATAAACTCTTTCTATAATAATTTTATTTAAAAAAATAAACAATCCCCCATTCACTATAAAAATCTCACTTTTATCCATTTTTAATCACAAAACACATACATTTTATACAATACATTCTCTTTTTGAATGCTAGTGTTGGAGAACCATAGTATCGAACGAATAAAATCCAAGCATAGTTCTAAAACAAAAATTGACAAAATATGGTTCATTAGAAAGCGATGCCAATTTAGCCTGCAATTTGATAATGCACGCACAACAAAAAGAACTTAGAAACGAAGACGAGAATGTAATCACATTCCACAAAGAGCCCATGCATTGATCAAACAACATTCAGTAGAAAGAAGGTTCTGATAAAGATTACGAGCTAAGATCTTACTATGTTCAGAAAGGCAGCAAAACTAGAAAACAAATGAATAGCTACGATTAGCTTGGATACATGAACAATACAACCACCGCTCAGACACCCATTAAATGTGGTTCGCATCACAGACACAATATATTTGTGATGTAATAACTACTGCGAAAGAGTTACGAAGGACACGGCAACTACATCTAATTAAGACGCCTTATGAAAACACTAGAAAAAAAAACAATGGATGCAAAGGACGGAGGAAAGATTAGGCGTAAAAACAAGTTGATTGATGATTGAATACTATTATGTAATTTGGGTTATATTAAATTGGATTCAGATTACGATTCATCAGATAAATAAACTAATAACTAATTTTAGTGTAATGTTTATTTTAAGTTATATATGTTTAAAAATAAAATATTGTATTAAAATTACTGTTATTAAATTTTCAAATTTTGAATTCTAACGCTAGTTTTTCTGATATAAATACCCCCAACAACTCTCATTATAATCACGACAACTTCTTATCAACTATCCATGATGAATCCAATTTTCAGCTAACGAAACAGATCCAGAGGAATAACAGTCTATTGATATAGAAAATTCTATCTTCTATTTTAACACCTGTAGCTAACTGCGTTCCTCTAGAAGCTCACACAAATGTAGATAACCATCTCCATACTCCCCAAAAACCATTTACCAAAGAGAGCCCGGTCATGCGGGTTGTAGTTCGACTCTCATAAGAAGCAAAATGTGTTTGAACCATCTTCCTCAACCCCAAACCCAGTAGAAATAATACCACGTGTCAATAGCTGTCTTGTTTCAGTACTAGCCAAGCTGCTTAAAGTAAGTGTATTTATTCTTGATCCTGATGGGGCTTTCTAAATGTCGACACAAAATATAGGCAAAAGTAAGGGGATGATGATGCTGATTTTTAACAGTTGGGTGGGCGTAGGTTAGCGCCACTAACTATTGAATGCTTTTTGTGGCACTGTAACTCGATGTTGGTGGAGAGACATCGACAACAGAGTTTAAAAAGGGAAAGACTTGAACAGAGTAGTGCAATAGTGAAGTCTGTTCTCCGAATGCTCTTTGGATGTGATTTAAAAGATGAACTTTGAGAAGTTCAATCGTGTACAGAACCTGTCACAATACACTACAAGTCCCCGCTATCTGAGAGTAGTTATGAAAAGGTATGATTACAGTAGGAGCTGCTATTATACTTGCCAATTCTTATAACTTTTACTCCTAAACCATCAAAAGCATTACCTAAAAATTACATAAAAGAAATGTGGTTGAGGTTTATCCGAAAGGATACATTTCATTAGCTTTAACATAATTATTATTCAATTCCGTTAAAATAATTTTCAATTTCGTAATGTAATTTTCCAATTCCATAATGTAATTTTCATTCGTAATTAATTTCAAATAGAAATCAAAGCAAATACTTTCCAACGGAATACTATTCGAACTGAATGTTTTAAACCGTATTTTTGTTGGTATTATTTTAAATTCCGCCAATCCATATTTTTTATATTTCCGTAATTTTTTTCGCGTCTTTTCTATCCGTGTAATTATTACATCCGTATTTTAATTTTTAATAAGTTTAATTAATAATGTAATGTTTTAAAAAAATAAAAATTAGTTCGTGTCGCTATGGCGGTCACACACTACATGTATTTGTTCAGCTGTGGTCTAAAGAGAGAAAGCTGAGTGGGCGCAGCAAGCGACCGTTATACACACCCCGTGCGAAAATAAATTGACACAACCCGTGTGCATCGCACGGGTCTGCATGCCTCGTGTATCTAAATGTATAGTCATTATGTAATTAAACCAATTCAATATAATTACGAGTGCTTTTAATGGTACTTAAGTTACATACTAACTCTTAAGCTTATATATATGCCTAGTCCTCTCTCTACCCATAACACACAAGTAGAATTACATAGCTATCCATCAAGCTCTCTACACTTAAGTGGGTTAAGGGAGAGAAACAAGTCGTGTTCAAGTGTTCTTCATATCATGTCAACATCCACTACGGCTTCGAGTATGTTGTACTTTTTCATCTTATATATGTGGTTATTATCTTATTCTAAGATCCTAATGGCTTGATAGTTTAATGTATTCATCATGAATTTGATGCTAATGTCTACACATATAATTGCTTACACATAGTACTAATATTTTTCATAGAAAAAGAAATAGGTTAATGTTAGTTGGTTGTAAATAAATGTAAATAATGTATGTAATTGATTGTAAACGTCATTTTGAGCATAGCTGCCAAATGACATCATGTTAGTCACATTCAAGGCTTAAAGATTAGTGCGTCTATTCGATTTTCGCTGATGTGCATGGATATAACGCATTGCTTATACTCTCTTTAGCCTACCTTCTGCATGATCTCATTGCAAAGAAGGACATAAGATAATTGTGGGTGCTTTAGGAAAAATTATATGCATATTTGATATCTTTTGAGCTTGTAGTTTTTGTGCATCAGTTAAGTAACGAAGAAATTTAAAAAATTTGTATTAAGAGACGTACACGTAGGTTTTGTAGTTAGATATATGAATATGTTGTTTCAAAATCAATTACAATATAAAATGATATGTTGATATACGAAAGTTATAAACAATTTCAGTCGAAAATTACAAACAGCGGCAGGACTTGACCATTTTCATTGGGAGAGCCGAAAGAGCAGAATAAAAACAAGTTGTTTCACACTACTCCGTAGTATATATGTACAGTAGCGGAGTTAGACTATACATTGTAGGAGGGCCAAAAATGTAAATCTCATGATTTAAGAGGGCAAAAAATGTAATGTAAAAATTTCATCATGCAAAACACAACAAATATGTTAGACTAGTCATTAGCCCAAGTTCGGTCCAACTAATAAAATATACATTAGCAGATAAAATTATGGTTTTGGGGGGGGGGAGGAACAATCCTTCCATGTCCCTTTATAGCTCCGCCAGTGTATATGTAGCATAAGATGTAGACTAACGAACAAAAATTGTAGAAACCCGCTATATTAAAAATAACAACAAAAAGTGAACAATTATACAATAACAACATAAGAGAAAACTATACAATTGTAGACACTTTAGGGCTATTTCTTTTTTTCCTGTTTGGAAATAGTTCATGTCTAGATTAATAAGGTAGTTTAGAGTAAGAACTGTTTGAAAATATCCTATTTCTTTTTCATTCTGAATGACAATCTTAAAAATCTAAATGGCCGATTTACATGTCTTTAAAATCATAGATAGAGCAATGATCTCGTATTGGAAACCAAAAGAATCAAAGATCGAGAATAAATGATACATAATCAAACTTCAGTTACTACAAATTTTCAAAAACATAAGACATGTCCATCTAAAATAAGGAATTTAAAGGAGAAAAAACCCTTAAGTTTTATGTAGATTTATACACATACAAAGATAATGTAATGAAGTCGACATCAAAAAAATTTGTTGGAGGGATCAAAAGAGTAGATGCGACAATTCAATAGTGAAGATGAGGAGTAAGGCGGCGGATTAGAGGGGACATGACAATGAAGTTATGTTAGCTCTCATAGGAAGTAGGTGTGGTAGAGCCGAAGAGGTTAAAATAAATGGGTCATGTTAGGAGATGAATAAGGTAGTTTAGAGTAAGAACTGTTTGAAAATATCCTATTTCTTTTTCATTCTGAATGACAATCTTAAAAATCTAAATGGACATGATTTACTTTCGTATTAAGCAAAAAAATTTAATAAACATTCTTTTACCTAATTGCATTAAGGAATTTGTTCCTTCCAGGATTATTAAAAAAAAAAAACACCCCTTTAATTACCTTTCTATACCATATTAGTTACCGATATCAAAATTAATAAACAAATCCTTCCAAGTCCCTTTTTAGCTCCGACCATGTATATGAGCATAAGATTGTAGACTAACGAACAAAAATTGTAGAAAACCCGCTATATTACAAAATAACAACAAAAAGTGAACAATTATACAATCACAACATAAGAATAAAACTATACAATTGTAGACCACTTTAGGGCTATTTCTTTTTTTCGCTGTTTGGAAATAGTTCAAGTCCCTAGATTAGATAAGGTAGATTTAGAGTAATGAACTGTTTGAAATAATCCTATTTGTTTTTCATCTGAATGACAATCTTTACAAAAGCAAAAGGCCGATTTACATTTCTTTAAAATCAAGATAGAGCAATGATTACCTTATAGGAAACCAAAGAGAATCAAGAACGAAAATAAATGAAACATAATCAAACATCAGTTACTACTACAAATATCAAAAAACATAAGACTGTCCATCTAAAATAAGGAATTTAAAGGAGAAAAAAACCCTTAAGTTTTTATGTAAATTAAGCACATACAAGATAAGGTAATGAAGTCGACATCAAAAAAATCTGTTGGAGGGATCAAAAGAGTAGATGCGACAATTCAATGGTGAGCAGAAGAGGTTAAAATAAATGGGTCATGTTAGGAGATGAAAAAATAAAAGAAAGATGTGTGGATAAATTTGTGATTTGGGATCCTTGATGTAAGCAACCTTCTTTTTAACACCCTTTTAGAAACAGGATTTACTTTCGTATTAAGTAAAATAGAAACATTCTTTTTCCTAATTGCATTAAGAATTTTTTCCATCCAAGATATTAAGAAAAAAAAACACCCCCTTTATTACCTTTCTATACAGTATTAGTTACCGATTTCAAAAATTAATAAACAAATAACAACGAATTTCATTTCAATAAATACCTAAGACAAGTACAGTAAAAAAACTAACAAAGATATTGAAGTGAATAAGGTGTATGTTGTCGTAGTAGATGAATGTAACTGCTATCAAATTATCTTGTGATAAGTCACATAACCTCGTTATGAGAAGTTAAGATTCATGAGGATAACTCTGTATACATCTGATTCAAAAACTCGTTTTTTCGAATACTTTGAACGAGGAAAAATTAAACCTTATTCGTTTATCCATCTCTATAAATATGTTAAATATAGATACACTTAAGACTAGTTTATCTTGGCTTATAATTGTTAGTGCAAAAAGTGTGACGGGGTATGAGGTGGATCTGGGATGTCTATTGGGTTGGGCCAATAAACTATTAATGGATTAGATCTTGTACTAAACTAAGTAATAAGACAATTTCCTGCACAAATGAAGATAAACCGTTAGCCTCACCGTGAGGACAGACCTCACGATTAAGCTCCGATGTGAGAGTAAGAAATCATGTTGTCAGAGAATATCAGAGTTTGTGTGTATAAGTATGTGTCAGTAAAAATCGTACCTTTTGGGGTGTCAGAGATCCCCTTTTATAGGTGAGCCAATACTAGATTTTCTTAGTATTTTGCTTATGATTGTTAGTAGCCAGAGTGGGACCCTTGGCAGGAAAGGATCCGCTTATAATCGTGGTTGCGAACAAAGATCACCTTCTTCATACGTGTTGCGGAAGTATCTTATCTACGTGCGTCTTGATACATCTGAGCCGCAGCCTGCTTATCTCTGGGCTTAGTGGCAGCTCGTAAGTTTTGTTATGTTGGGCCTGGGCCTAAATGTGTATAATACGATTTAAGCCCAATAAACCTGTTATTCGTACTATACGTCATCAAGTCCCCCCAGTCTAGTTCGTTTATTGCGTGCAGCGTTGCTTGTTGCGTGCAGTGAATGTTACTAGAGTAGGGTTCCGTGATAATTCCGCTTCTTCCGCAGTTGTTTGCTTCTTCCGTGGTCGTTTGTTTCTGCCGCGGTCATTTGTTTTTCTGCGACGTTTCCTTGTACCTGTTAGGTGAAAGTTGTGAGACGTGGACTCTTGTTGGTCTTTCATCTTCTGACTGATTTGACTGTATGGTCCACTTGCCTAACTGTTATCATTATCTTTTACTTTCAATTCTAGCCATTGATTCGGACGTCATAAACATGTGTACCTATCCGGGATTATTTTGAATTAAATATACCATAGGTATAAATACCCGATTCACTTTTCATTGTTTCCTTTTTCTCTTCTCCCACTATTATCACCATTGTTAAAAAATTCTTCGAGCTTTTTAACTGCTTTCTCTGCATCGTGCTCTTCTTCGAGGAAATTTTAGGCTTCTAGGTTAGGCTTTGATCTTTTCTTTCTTTCCATCATGAGCAATATTACAGATATTAAGTCTATTCTCACTCAAAAGGGTCTTGACATTTTTTGTCATAAATTTCACATTCCTAAGAGTGTTCATCCACAATTAGCTTGTCCTAACCAAACGATGCATGAAAGACCCACTGGGAAGATTTGTGTTTATACCAGATTCTTTGAGTTTGCCAACTTTTGGCTACCCCTTTCCACTTTCCTTGTTGATGTGCTTAGGTACTTTCGCATCAATCTATCCCAACTTTTTGTTATTGCGGCAGCCAAAGTTTCTCACTTTGAGATTTTATTCCGTGTTTATAGCATTGAGCCGACTGTTGGGTTGTTCCGCTGCTTTTACGTAAATTCTAAGAACAAGGGGTGGATGTCTTTTAGTAAACGTTCTGATAGTTCCGGCGTATGTTACACCAAACCCCTAGATTCGCTTAAACACTAGAATGACCACTTCTTCTGGGTCGATGCTTTTGCCTGCCCGGTTTCCTTTCCGTGGCATACTGATAAAAACGTTTCTAGAGATCCTCTTCCTAAGTCCACTGAATTTAACATGGATGATTATGTTGTCCTTGTTGCACATCCAGCTCCGTTCCGGAAGTTTCCGGAGCCATTCCTTTGTTTGGTCGGAATGAGTCATTACTACACTCTGGATGAGAATACTTATCCTCGGTTTCTTCATGACAACGGAGAGGGTGGGTGTTTGTCGTTGTGCATTGTTCACCTTGTAGTTTTTTACCTTGTTTTTTACTATTTGTTTGTTTATGCAGAGATGGACTTGTTTGCGTTTATCCATGTAGTGGATCCTACTAAGGTAAAGGTTGTCGGGAGGGAGCGTACTGAGGGGGAAGCGAAACTTCTTGACTCCACCGTAGGGCGTGTAGTTCCGATCTTACCGGTTGCCCCAGCCCATGCCGAAAGTGATTTGGAGGCTAGTGTGGACAAGTTGTTTGATGAGGGTGGCAGCATGGATCAGGGGGATTCTGCTGTCGGTGGCGGTCATGATGCTGAGATTGAACTGGTCACGGCTGTTGAGGATATTATTGTTGGAAATGTGACTGCTAAAAGGCCCAAACGCCCACGCAAGAAAAGGCTAGTGGTCACAGATTCTAGTGGTTCTTCCCATCCTCCCAAGAAACTAAGGGGTGATCACGAAACTTCTAGTGGGGTTGCTACTGGCGGTAAATCTCCATCCGTCCTCAAAGAACTATTGGCGAGTAACATTCTGAATGTTGAGGTTGGTGTCTAGGTTGCGACAACCCTGCCTTTTATTACCTCTTTGATATCTTCCACGCCGGGGCATGAGGGTGGTGATCCCACTGATTCTATTACCAGGCCTAATCTTCGTACCATTGGTCCGACTAAAAGGTTCGTTATCTCTTCAGATTCTTCCCATCACTCTAGTACAAATGCTTTTGAAGCTGAAGTTGAATCTTTTATCAGGTTGGTTGTCCCTCCTCCAGTGATGACTGAGGCTGTGTGATGACATCAAATAATGTCTATTTTATAGCATCATTTATCCCATGTTATTAACCTATTTTGTATAGTTATTGCAAAGAATTGGTACTTAATCGTTTATATTTGAGAATTGTAGTAATTATGGAGTACTTGGTGAATATTTGCAAAAGGCGCGCATTTTGGAGCTTAAATAAAGATATTTTGAAGATTACTATTCTGAAGACCAATACGCCGTATCCATTAAGGAAGATACGGCGTATCCGTGCCTGCACTCACCAAAGACCACAAAGGAATAAAGCCCAATACGCCGTATCTAGAAGATCTCAATACGCCGTATCAAAGATATAGTATGTGAATATTCTGGAAGATATCAAGCGTGGTCCCTACTCCAAGAAATCCCCAATATGCCGTATCCAATCCTTGGATACGGCGTATCGAACCGACTTCCAGACCTTATAAATAGAAAACTCAAAAACGAGTTTTAAGTGTGCTAAATCATATTCTCGATACCTAAACCATTAAAGTCAATTTTCAGAGGAGAAAAAGAGCAGAAGAGGTCGAGCAACGTTATCAATTCCATAAGAGTCAATGTGTAATTCCATTTACTCTTGTAATCGTTCAATTTTTGGTATCATTTGTTAACTCGGTTAGTTTACCTTGGCTAAATAATTACTTTTGTATTGATTATGTCGTTTGAAGGCTAATACGTTTAGGTATTATCCTTTGTTATGAATATCTGAATATTTGGTTTTGTTTATCTCGATTGCTTAATTTATCGTTGAATTATTGATTATGTTTATCACATGATACTTATTTACGTGTTTTTGTATGCGACCTATCAGTTAATTGAATCTAGTGATACGGACCAAGTAATCTAGATGCTGGGATGTGTTGGGATTAAAAGCCTTCTTGAAGTTACTGCTGTTAAGGTATTAGTTAATGTTGCTAAGCATAAATTAGTGTTGTTAGTAATCTTAATGAAAAATATGCTAAGTAGTTAGTACTGCTAGTTACTACTGCTAGTGTATATTACTACTGCTAGAGTAATTTTAGTACTGCTAGAGTAAAGTTAGTGCTGCTAGTGTAACTTAGTACTGCTGGTGAAGAT
>BQNB010124575.1:0-17317 GCA_026074375.1 Tanacetum coccineum
TTTCATATACCTTTCTCTAAGGGTTCATTGGTTTTCGGTTGCTACTCCACATCCAAGCTCGATTAAAACCTCAAGTTTTATTCGTCTTTTATTGTTTCCTACTAGCTCGACGATACAAGTATTGAACACAAGGTGTTCGTGGTGGTTTGGTTCGAAGAAGGAAAAAACCCTAAAGGGTTTCGGGTTTTGTTAAATTCGGTTCTTGGAATTCGGTGGTGATTAGGGTTTGAAACCCTAATTCGGTTCTTGTTTATTCGGTTACTAATTCAAGAGTTTGCTTGGTAATCGGGATATTATACAAAGGTTGTGCGTTAGTGAAGTTTAAGTCTAGCAAACTTAACGTGTTCGGTTGACGTGATTGTGTGAGCGACCGTAGAGGCAATTTACTTTAATTGCTTGTTTCGTTTTCTTGATCAAATTATCAAAAGGCACGCGTTTCTATTTACCTTTTATTTTGTGTTAACCATATGCTATTACTAGGTCCTATCCGCTGCGTACTCGTGGCTAAACTAGTTACCTAGGTATTTAAATCCCAACAACCGGGAAATGGCAACATCCTAAAATTCAAGAAACGGGTACGGCGGGGAAAAGTTTATGTGTTTTATGTAGTAATATTTTAGTATATGGCAAATTGTCATCCAAAAAAATATTATAAAACATTCAAAAATCCAAACAAATATTACTCACAAATCACAATCATCAATTAAAAACTCTTAAACATGAAATTGTCTTCCCAAAAAACATTCAAGTAAAACTGTAAATGCATTCAACTTTATACAACTTTTTGTATGCATTCATCATAACAGTAGCCAAGACTTATAATATAGTTGGTTTGCTTCTGATATAGTAATATACTGATATGCACAGGTCTTAGTCTTTAGTCTTACATCTCTTTTTAAAGGAAAACAAAAAAGATCAAAAGATGAAGCCCTATTATCTTCATCATTGATAAATGATAATTTTAGAAAAGATAAACATCAAACAAATGGCAATACCATAGACAATAAAGAATTGATGATTGTATTTTACTCACCTGATGATTATGATTGTATGTCGACTACAGAATGCGTTTACAAGTTCTAGTCCTTCTAGATGGTTTAACAAGATGAAGAGCCGTGACTTTTGAGTTCTCAAGGGTTTTAACTACGTAGGTTTATTAAAATAAAAGGCTTCTAGTTAATGGGCATAGGAAACGTGGGTTTTTGGGATGAAACGTTTCCCCTATAAGGATCCGCGTACCACAATTTTAGAAACGTTTCCCCTTTTCTTGGGGACGTTTCCTTGGCGTTTCTCCGCGTTTCCCGGTTTTCCCACGTTTCAGAAACGTCATACGGCATCTCGGCGGAGTTTCCGTGCATCCTAGCTGTCTACCCAGTCGGTCAACTCGTTAATCTTATGATCTGATGATTAATCTGGCGTCCAACATGCTTCTCCTAAACACGCGACTACACGAGTGTGTTCAGAGTGGCTATCATGCCAGCACACATGATTTTACAGATCTCTTGGTTTTGTTATCTCCAAAGGGGGCTATTTAGTACAAGGGAAAAGTTTAGGACAAGCAGGCATGGGGGGCCCCAAGTATACAAAAAGAGATGTGATTCTATGGTCACTTGGTTCTAAGACATTTAAGGATATTCTTTACAAAAATGTTCTCTTTCAATTCAATGAGAATAAATTCCTTAGTCACATGTTCTTGTATTTAATTTTGTGATGAATGCCTTTATTCTGGTATGTTTTGAGTTATAATTTTACACTTGTGGGGTTACAGTTTCGCTTAATCTAACAAGTGAAATTCCTATGCAAGTTATAAAAATTTAAAATTCTTGTCTTCTATAAGTTATTGTGACGAAAAAGTTCTAAGATAACGCTACTTTTTATGGTGGCTCGTGAGCCATGTTTAATGAGTGAGGCCTATTGTGGCTAGCCATTATGATGCGTGAGCTATGCAAAAAAGAGAGATGAATGGTGAGACATTCACCATTCGAACATTGTGTAAAAGTGGGTCTCATGAGGTGTTTTTGTTATTAGATATTTGGTTTGTGAGTGTGTCTTACTAAATAGGTAAAGTAAAATTTTGTTATCTACGTCCTTGCTATTGTGTCTAAAACTTTTGAGCATGTTGGTCCAAAAGTCACAAGTCCACAAGAAGGCGAAAGATTATAAGATGATGAAGAGATGATGTATGACTGATAGTCTCATGAAGTTCAAGATTACAAAGTTTATCAAGCATGCAGGAACAAGTTTCAAGATCACTACATCAAATTCACAAGATAAAGAACAAAGAATCAAGGCTACGAGCAAGACTGAAGACATTCATAGAATGTTAAGTTTAAGTTTTTGTAAATTGGAGTGACCTCGCTTAGGGGGAGATTGTTAGGAATCGAGAAAAGACTCGGTCACTCCTAGTGTAATAGGTCTTAGCCCGTAGTATAAGCATTTGTTAAGTTGTAAGCTAACTGGGCCGACCCATAGATAAACCCATGGGTGGCCGGCCTATGTAGACGATTTGTATACCCTCTCCATGCCTTGGAGAGGGTGTTGGTTCATTTGGTAATAATACATTTCATATTTCTTTCTCTCTTTAAGTGTTCCAACCACCTACCTTCTCTCTTTAAATTTCTCTATTTCTGTTAGCCTATCATATCACATACAATACACATGAAAGTAAAAGAAATTCTAGAGAGAGAAAGAGGGTTTTATAGAGAGAAAGAAGAAGAAAGAAAAATGCAAGATTACATAAAGAGAATGAGTAACCAACACCCTCCTAACAAGCTAGGAGGGTCGTATTTATAGTACCAAACAAAGTCGGCCACCATGGGCTTTAACATGGGCCTTATTGGGCCGTGGACTTCACTAATGGGCTACAAGCCCATAACTTAGGCCCAATTAGCTTAATATAATTCCCGTAGACTACGTTTTCATATACGAATCTCAAGAATATTTAATGATCATCACTTTACTAAAAACGAGGCTAACAATCTCCCTCTAAAGGGTGGTGAAAGGTTGGTAACCATTGTGGATGAAAAATGAGAATGAGTGAAGGGGGTGAATAGTGAGGTGGCAGTGAGATGAAAAATGATAGGATATGACCATAAAAGGTGCGGGGGTGTTTTTTCTCCACTTAATTAGTAGGCTCAAACTCTTGTTTCATCTTAATAGAAGGTTCACAAAACCATTCTGTCTTAATTAAGTGGTTTTTAAACAAATTTTCAAACCACTTAATTTATTAAACATTCCTAAAATAATGAGTTAGATTTATATCCCTTTGCAAATAAAAAATGGGGTTGTTACCTTAAAGTCACGTATAAAAGATTTTTCCAGAGGAATCACATGCCCTCAAAAGATATTTCCAACCAGAACATCTCAAAGTCAAACAACCTTTAAATATAAAGCTTAACAAATAGCATTATTGAATTTTTTTTAAACGCTAGTTTTACAAATGCTACTCAAACATAAACGCTACTGGTTTCCGCCCTGCAACCACATGTTTTACTAAATAGGTAAAGTAAAATCTTTACCGATTAAAGGGAGCCATTAGAAACATACTTTCAAATTGGTCAATTTCATATTAGATAAGTTCAATGACTTTTTTTTAGTTATATATTTTAGAACTCATCTTGCTAAACAAAGTTTTAGACACAATAGTAATGAAAGTTGAGAATACACCAGGTCATAGCAAGGATGCAGATAATGTCTCAAAAGTCCAGCAGCGGGACTATCTAATTCTCAACAACAAGATGACTCAAATTATTTAAATCCTAACAAAATTAAGTTTACTCTGCTAAAAATAGCTACACTTCTGCATTTTTAACAAATATCAAGAAAACAAATCATCATACAACAAAGTTACCAAAATTCAAACAATTAACTACTCCAACGCTTTGATTATCCATTCCGAAGCTCGCTTTCACCATGAGCGAAATGACACCTATCACCAAAAGTACACTGCCCCTTGAGAAAATTATCGCACATCTTTGTCTTCATATTATTTCTTCCACCTGGCTGCTGCTGCTGGAACCCACCTCCTTTTCTTCCTCCATTTGCACCACCAAGGTTCATGATGATCTCTTGAACCATCGCACTAGCCTCTTTTATCTGATCAAAGCTTCCTTCAAGTTCAATGTTCTTTTGATTCGGATCAGTCTCATGATCTCTTACATGAAGCTTTACCCCAGTAACCCTGCATATCTGCTTTGAGTGGACCCCACCTTTACCTATTACAGGTCCAGCGAGTGAAGATTCTATGCTGATCTTGGCTGTGGCAGATTGACCAAAGTTGGCTGCAGCAGGTGAAGGTTCAAAGCGACCTTGACCTTGGTAGCCACTGAAGTTCATTGGGCCACGAGGGTTTTCATAAGATGGAAATGATGGTCTGCCACCAATCTCAGCCTCACTGTGAGCAAAACGACATTTGTCACCAAACGTGCATCCTTCAGGAGTGTTGATTCTGTTGCAAAGCTTGCTTTTCGTTGGAGGAGCAGGACCATCAGTAAATGGTTGCTGCATTGGGGGCTTTCTACCAATGGGCCCGCCCATGTTTGTAAACTGATTTGCAGCATTATAGCCACCAGGAATATAGTGTGAGAAATGACATCCTTCACCAAATTGGCACCCAGCAGTACTGCATTAACCAAGAAAAAAAATTAAAAACCATTGAAAAGGCAACATCCTTTTTCCACAAAAAAGATCGAAGATACTATATAAAGACAAAATCTGCTCATAGTTGCAAGATTATTAACAAAGAAAAACAATGCTAACAAACAGAAGCCATAACAAAAAAAAAACAAAATTAGGTTCCTTTGACTTGTTATTGCAGAAGGCAATGACAATCAAATAATTTGACAAGGTACCACTGATTCAAATATAAATCAACAAGCAACTATATAAGTTTTCTTTGAGATTCCACCATTTCAATGCATTGCTGAAACATATAAACCTTAGAATATGGTAGCTATTAAATTTCAACCAAGCAAAATGTATTGAAAATGTATGCCACTCACATAAAAAATGCATCATTTTTTTTGACAAACTTCTCAAAATTTCCATCAACCATGGGTTAAAACTCTAAGTACAGAACATTCCTCTAAATCCAGATGGCTGATCCTGGAACTTCTAGAACAGCAGTAAAATCACTAAAATTCAGAAGACATCAAAAAAGTACACCACTTGTGTATTTTTACTATATGATTGTGTATGAGAACGGTCACTATGGTGTCTTAAAAAGTTAAAAACTGACTAAAAACCCAAAAAGAAGGCCAGCTATACCCACCCTCTCAATAGGATAACAGAAAATAGTATTCGGTTTAAACAAAACTGTATAAGCGCTATGAGTATATCCTAAAAAGAATAAATATGGAAACATATATGAACTTAATTGTATTCAAGCTAGAGACTGAGCATAGTTACTAGAGATGTATAAAGACAGAATTACGAACATAAATCATTTGTTACACATTAACAATGGCACTAGTCTGGATAGACAGGATGATGTTCAGAACAATTAAAGGTGGATCTTGAATATACAAACCTAAAGCAATCCAATAAGTGACAGTAGTTGTATCTCTCATAAAGACAAGTGTTAACAAAGAAAATATCCCTTACTTTCTTTAAGGTAATATATACAAAAAAAATATTTATCTATAAAGTAAAAAGTGAAGGTCATTAAGTCATGAATAGCATCTCTATAAAAAAACAGCTACACATGAGACACATCATACAGCACTATAAGCAGCTCAGCTTCTGCAAGGCAAACCACTTTGACCACTAAGATAGTACAAGCCAAACCAATAAAAAGAAGAGCAAAAGTAATTCATTTTAGAGCACTAGGCCTACATTTGGTACGCCTCAACATCTTCATTGTCTCTTTTACTATGTTTTTTTAAAAGGTCGACTCTAATCACAACTTACAAAGGGAATAATCACAGCTGGTTGGAAAATCAGATGGCACAACCACACAGAAGTAATTACGACTCACGGAAAGTAGCAGCTATAGAATCAAAAGGATGCCTAATTCTTTATCATTCAATATATTTTTAGGGAAAACAGGCACGCTTCGAAAGCACAGTACAATGGAAAGTAGCATGATACATTCACGAACGATGAATTGTATTGATTCTATCTCAACTGGTTGGACCATAGGTGAGACAATTTCTTTGTCAATATTGTGAACAGCTGGACACCTATAGGGTAACAGTGATATTGTGTTTATATAACTATAAACATACAGATATTCACCTCAGGCCTATGATGGTACAAGCCGTAAGGTAAATGCTATTATTTACTTAGCCTTGATCAATACTGCAACTTTTAATGCAGTGAACATTGCTTAATTTGCACTAAAATTGAATCACATGGTCATATTTAGATGTTACACAAGTTTCAAAAAGAATTCATACAAATTAAGATATTATCACATAATTTATCTCTTGTATAGGTTAAGACTATTAACCTGAAAAACTTCATGCATGGCTTTGATTTGCTTCCCACACCAGGTGAAAACGACTCCATTTCTGTTGCACAAAATTAATTACTTTGTTACAGTTCAATCTTAACTCGGTTACAAATCTTTCAAGTAATTTCCAATTTAAGTCAACATTCAAAGCCTTGTCATTATAAATGATATCCAATAACCCTACACTTATAATTTAACAGCAATAATACCAAAAGTTCGTTCACTCACCAATGAATAAAGATAATTTTTTTATATATATTCAACGTCTTCCCAACCATTCCTTATTTTAGAGGGTGTTTGGCTAAGCTTAAATGATGAGCTTATGAGCTTATTAGCTTGTATGTGTCAAATAAGCCCAAACTAAGTGTTTTGCTAAGCTTATATGAGTAGGCTTATGAGCTTATATAAGGGGGTTTTAATAAGCCACAAAAGTGTGGCTTTTTTAAGTGAGGTTGGGCTTATATAACACATTTCATTAAAAATTACAAATTTACCCTCAATTATACTAATCTAACATTAATATTTTTCAACCCATGTTTTTTGTAGTCATTTACCACTCTAAACTAAACCAAACATTTGAATTTATCAACTTATTAAATATAAGCTAATCAAAACACTCAGCATGGGCTTATGACATAATCCGCTTATATAACATAAGCATAAGCCCAACTCATAACCTTAGCCAAACACCCCCTTATACAAAAAAACAAACGCCTAAAACATTATTTACCATACCACCGAAAATAATGTCACAACTCAGTAAAATAAATCGTCAAAATTAATAATTCCACAACGCATATAAGCCCATATTTAATTTTTTAAACGAATTTCCACCCCCGGGTATCGTAAATTTCTCCGTAATCCATATTTTTCAATGCTAATAAATTATAATTTTGTTTCTTATTATTTAATTGAACAAAAACAAATCAACCACTCAATACTAGTACTAGTTTATCAATATAAACTTAAACTAATTAATTCAAGAAAACTAATTAATTCAAGAAAAACAAATCAACCAATCAATATAAACTTAAACTAAAGCCACAGTTGATACTAGAAAACAAGCTAAAGATTGTAATAAAAATTAATAATAAGAAATCGAAGAGTAAGACCTTCTCGAGATCTTTTTGGAGCCCCGTTTCTGCCACGGTTACGCGCACCGAAATCCATTGCGATATTAAGATTGAAGAGAAACGTTTATCGATTTGTTGCAAGAAAATAATAAATCGTAATAAAAGTGAAAACCCTAATAACCCCTCCTCCTAGGTAGGGTTTCGAAAGAGGGAAAACAATTGCTAATTTTTCAGATTTAAATAATTCACATGTGAGTTTTGGGAATATGGGGGGTGGACTTGGTTTAACTAGGCCTTCCCTAGCCCATGGGCCTGCCCTCTCATTCAACTTTCAAAGTAAGCATAATTTCTCGCGCGTTGCTGCGGGGCGTTAGTTTTTTTTTTAATATATATATATATACTAGTAACATAACCCGCCCAACGGGCGGGTTTGCTTCATAATAATATAGATCATAATACAAATCATCATTGGCGATTATCTTGAAATGAATCAACAACCCGAGTCAAATTTGTATTTGATTGAAAAATAGTATCCAAAGTTCCCAACGTGTTAAAACAGAAGTCAAGTAAACAAAACAAAAAATTATAATGAGTTTTAAAGAGACATACCATGGCAGAGTTTATTTGGGCGTTCGTGTTCGTGTGTGACTTCGAGTTCGGGTTTGGTTGTGTCTAATTTATTCTTAGCGTTCGCGTTCTTGTTTCGGTTTCCATCTCTTCACGTATAGCCTTGAGGTAACCTCGAACCATCTGATATAATGCATCATTCATATATAAGAATCATAATAAAAATTTACCTTACGATGAAATAGCAATGTGTTGGTTAAAATATATTGACTATATATATGATTGAAAATGACCAATTACATGAATAGGGGTAGTTACTAACGCCAAGATTTAGGCATGCGTTTGAGCAGTTAAATTGAAAGTAATAGATATGAACACGGTGGGAAATAAATAGAAACATGTCTGTTAAGGCTAAATAAGAATCATGCATGTATCTAAGTCTTTCTTATCAACCAGACGTAAAAGATGTAGAGAGTACCACCATTTTTTAAATGTGGTCCTAAAGGTTATATACATTTATTTAAATAAGAATCATACCTTTCATATGTTTATATCCATTAGGATATATACATAGTTGATTTTGGTAAGGGGGAAATCAAAAATAAGATAATACGTGAGTGTGAGCAACATGTTTTTGTGTTGTGCTAATATGTATACATTTCATGTTTTGATAATTATCATATTATGTGGGTGCCATGTCATCGTTGAGGTGTCGTGCAGTCATTAAATCATATTTATACACTTATAATTAGCCTCATATATATATATATATATATATATATATATATATATATATATATATATATATATATATATATATATAATCTAGTTAAAATGGTGTAGGTGCTTAAAGTTGTTAAAGTGAGAAGTAATAAAAATTAGACAAATGTCACATTATTTAATTAGTTGTTGGTCCGTGTACGATTTGTTGGTTCATGTACGAGTTGTTGGAGCTTTTGTATCGTGTACGAGCAATTGGTTCGCGATTTTTAGTAATACAAGTTTCCTGTGTATCAGTTGTTTATTATAGTTTATCATTTATTTGTTAACTCATATGTAACTTGTAAAAGTGTATCATTCAATTTGCGAATAAAATGTATATTTCTATTAGTAGTCTTTTGTGAAGCAAAATTATGTATCATATGTATCAGCTATAAATGATGGCGTATTAAGTTTTTTTGTGGTTGTAACAATCATTTATTTTTTTTTTTTATGTATCAGATTTTAATTTCCATGTATCTACTATTAATTAAATCGCATATTAATTAATAGATTCAATGGTTAAGATCACTTCTCATTTTAACAACTTTAAGCTACTACACTACAATAACCCTCCCCTATATATATATATATAGAGAGAGAGTAGGGATCCGGTGAAAATTAAAAGTATAATGAGAAGAATAAGAAAGATTTCTAGCTACACATTTTAAATAGGGGAGAGAATTTTAAGAGAGATGCATCCATTTTTGTAGGTGCATCTAAAATGATGAGGTTGTGGTGTTTCTTCTTAATCATTCTCAAATATTTAAGTTTTCTCTTATTTATCCTAACTCTCGTATATATCTAATATAAATAAAAGTATATGAGGGAAGGGATCAAGTGAGAAGAAAAACTAAAAGAAAAAGGATTTCTAGCACACATTTCAAAAAAGAGGGAGAATTTCAAAGGGAGATGCATCCTTTTTTGTAGGTGCATCTAAAATGGTTTTTGTGGGTTGTGGTTTCCTTCATCATCTCCATTTTAAACTATTATTCTCAATCTGATTCTTACTCTCTCTCTCTTCACCACATTTATATCACCAACGCTTCTCTCCTCTCACACCCACTCAGCCTCTGCATCAAGCTCCAATCTCTCTCATCCGATCACAGTCTCTCCTCTCCTCTCTCTCATCGTCATACTCTCGAATCCTCTTCTCTCGTCACTCTCTCTCTCCAAAAATCTCTCTCATCAGCCTCTCTCTCTCTCTCTCTATATATATAGTAAATATATATATAAAATATATATATATATATATATATAATAATAGATATATATAAATATATAGTTAAGATCAAATGAAAGTTATTCTTAAAAATAAAAGGATAAAGAAGTAACTATATAACCGCATACCGATATGCAGTCGACTTAAATTAGATGCAACTCTATAATCCTTATATCATTATAATATGTTTTCTAGCTTTTAATTAGATGCATATACGTATTTTAGATGCATTTCATGATTTCTCTTATTTTTTGGTCCTCTACATGTGCCAAAATCATGAAAATCAATTTGCACCATCTACACATCAAATTAACTTTCGAAACTCTATATGGTGCATCTAGATTAATAGAAATGCATCTAATGAAAGTCGTTGCATCTCAAATGTGTGGTTTAGTCACTTCTCACCACTTCTTATTTTAATTTACTTCTCACTGTATCCCTATATATATATATATATAGTGAGGTTCTTTTTAGAACCAAACAAATGTACAAAACTGCGAGAACCATCATCAACCAATCAGATTTTTCTAAGTATTTATGTTTATTACTTAATTCATAAGGGTATAATAGTAAAATTACATTTTTGATTTTATTTAATAAAAAACGTTTTTCCTAGCTCCTGATTTTAGGATTTTTTTTTCAGCATGGATGTTGTCGAAACGTAAGGTGCACATGTGTTTTTTTAAGATAATGTGAACTTACATGTGTTTTTAGTGTTTTGCTCACAAATATTTGACATGAGTGCATGAAATGATAAAATACATGTACCGTATAGTTAGAGATGTTATACTTAAAAATACATTTAAAGAATATTAATTTCTAAAAGTACGTAACAAATAATAAATGAAAGTTTCATTGACGTATACACACGTCCGCTAATCTTTAACACAGCTAGCTTTGGTGTTGCCGTATATCTCATGTATTTTCCCTCATTAGACACTCTCGATTACTTTTAATGCATGTGTGCATTTGATTTTATCCATATGCTATTATGCTCTTTCATATACGTACTCGAGTTAGTTCACGTACTCTTGTATCTCTTGCATGCACTTGTGTCTTTACTCTTTAAATTTTTATCAAAACTATCTTCTTGCTACACACCATGAGATTACGACTAAACCGACCATCAATACTTACCACACTCCATGGTTGAACCACACTTGAACACTACTCATTTGGTTGCACATAACCTAGAAAACATGCATTATCATTCAAGTTTTACTAAGACAAGACATTGGATAAAAGTAACTTAATAAATGCAATGTTAAACTCTGAACATAATCATTGAAACAATAATGTGCTACACTCACACAAACAGTTCGGCTGATCACATACTCTTAACGCATAAACCAAATCTCCATCAAATTTATTCTTCCTAACCAACGAATTCGGCGCCCCATTATCGATAAAAGATCAAAGACAAATTTAACCAAACACCAAACACATATTTCACTATTAGCCATTGCATTCATTCTGCCTAATTATGTACAGTTATAGGCTCAACCACATTCATGATTTAATAAGAAAACTATATGCTGCAATTTAACTCAATTCAACCATATGTTGCCTAATTCTATACAGTTATAGGCCCAACCAGATACATGTGCAGTAGTTTTTAAACCCTTTGATGTGTGAAAATACATGTGCACACTGAACCAAAATATATACATATGACACCCCTTTATTGATTTATCCGAGCCATGAATCACATATGCACACCCCCTTTATTGATTATATACTAATCATAAAACATATGTGCACACAAATCACAAACCATTTTTTTTTTTGGTAAAGGGGACTCAATCACAAACCTTATTGACACACATAATATAGGAACTGTTGTTCAAGCTAAACTAAAAGGATTTGGTCACATTTTCATGGGTCTATTCCAAGAGATCAGTTCCACAAGTCCATCCCCATATTAAGGTTGGTGTCAGGCATAACACCTACAGGTTTCCAGGTACTCGCCCATAATTATTATTTTGAGCACTAGTTGTATATCAATCAAGATTGCGATTTTTAGAAGGAAGACTTGTAGCAGAAATGAAAAGGAAAAAGTATGCATAATTACCATGTGCAAGCATCTGATTAGAGCTTCATTTTTTACTTCCAGAATATACCATTGATTCTAGGGTCAATACATTAAAAGTTAATAACGAGAAAAACATCATGAGCATGTTTACAATCAACATCTAATGTGAAACAAATACATGTTGGTCATTTTTGTCACTTCCATCTGATGAACCATCACTTCCACTATCGATGATGGGTAATTCAAACATTAGTAATCAAGAAGGGTTGTTTTTGCATTGTCATAAATGACAAAATAATAACGTCAATAATAATATTGGAAAACAAGTAACACTGAAATTTATTCTGTAATTGCATACCTTTAGGTGGCACCATCATTCCCTGAAATTCATGTTGCGTCCCCAGTCACCCTGGTTCTCACACGAATGACATTGTGGTTCCCTGAAGTTCCCTTTCACTTTTTACTTGTATCATTTTCCTTACCCTCATAGGTCTTGGCTTCCATTTCTGTATTTGGTGTGCAGTACTTGGAGTACTTGGGATCTGTACAGATAAATAAACAGTCGTAACCAAATTTTTTATATCAACCATGAACCTCATTTGATATCAAACATAAAACACAAATGCACCATTCCAATGATTTTATATCAACCTTAAAACACATACACACACACTTCTATTGATATTATTTCAACCTTAAAACACGTATGCACACTCAAAACTCAAAACTATATAGCAGAAAAAAGGGAGGTAAAGAGATAAGAAAAACAAAAGGAACAAGTTCATGAACCAACAATTTAACACTTTCAGTTCTCAGCAAACCTTATAAACATAAGATAAGTGTATACCACATATATGTTGATACAAAAGGGAAAGATGGTGCACTAGTATGACGAACTAATTAAAGACCAACCAGAACCAACATTAGACCCAATAAAGACCACATATCATCATTCGAAAAATCAATTTTATCACTTTAATAACCCGACAAATCAGTATTCGATGAGTAATAAAACCAATCTAACCAACTTGACAAGTAAACACCATCTTTGGCATAGCGTGACGATCGTACACATAACACATATGCATACTTTTAACTATAATTCGTCCAAAACACACCGGAAAGCTACAAATGGTACCTATTTGTTTCCACAATGATTTTTTCATCCACAAAAATTGCTATTTTTCAGTTCAATATAATCCAATATCGAAAAAGGTTTTATTTTTTCAAATCTAATTTTTTTTCCATATCAAAACCCATATTTCGTTTCAGATTCAAAGCCAAAAAAAATTCCAATCAAAAGCAAAAAAAAATCAGATTGAATCTATGATCATATCGTAGACTAACAAAATAAACAACAATACTTACCTTTCATATTGAATACCCTTTATCATCTACACCAAGATGACAATTTTATTAATACAAGAACTTTAATATTTGATCCTAAAAAAAGATATAATGTTCATACCAGTGAAAAGCCTTGGCACCGTCTTCAATGACTTTTAAAGTGACCAAGCTTTCAAACTTACTTTTATGTCATCATGTAAATTAGTGATCTAATCAAAAGACAAAAAATATAGTTGGAGCGGAAGCACGTCATCAACAGAGAAAGAAAGTGAAAAGAAATTGGCGGAGATATGATAAACCGTGATGCCGTCAATATGGGGGGAGTGGGAGGGGTTAGTTAACCCTAATGTTAAGAGACGGTTTTCAAAGTGAATTAAATGAAATCTCTATTTTACCATTAAGTCTTATATCAAATATTGCCTCATAATCTGCTTAATTACATGATTGCCACCTTTATTTGTAGCCATTGATTAAAAAATAGATGGTTCGGATTGGTTCTCGCAGTTCTCGACTTTTATTTGGTTCTGTAAAGAACCTCACACTATATATATATATATAATTTCGCTGACCATTTTTTTGTTAAAAAGTAAATTTTCTTTTTTTTTAATTCTATTTTGACCCGGAATTTTTTTTAAGTAGGGCCGTTATTGAGCTAAAGCTTTTCGACGGCGTAAAACGTCGTCGTTTTGTTCCATATTTTTTTAAATATATATTTTATAAACTTCAACATTTTTTTATAAATCGTATGTATGTCAGAAGCATTGCAATATTGGACTCGTTGTTTTGTTCGCAATTCAAAGACATTTTCGCGAGTATTTTTTGATCTGAATGAATCGGTAGATGTGTGTTATATATTTGATAAATAAAGTTTATTATATAAAAAAATCATAAATAGTTAAAAATTAAGAGCTCATTCTGTAAATATTACTCTATTTTTTTTCCTATATTTTGCCGATTCTTTTTTTTTTCCTACTTTCGCTTTGAGGCTAATAGGTTTTCTACTTTCGCTTTGTGCTAATGGGCCTGGTGGGCTATTTCGGTGGGGTAAATCGTAAAAAGACGTCGTTTTTTTTTTCATCTTTAATATATATAATACTAGTAACAAGCAAGATTACCCGCGCGTTGCTGCGGGCGTTAATTTTTCGCGCGTTGTTACGGGACGTTAATTTTTTATTTTTATTTATTTATTTATTTTTATTTGTTTTTTCGCGCGTTTTTTTTATGTTTAATAGTGTAAGTTTATTTTTTCTTGCACGTTACTGCGGGGCGTTAATTTTTCGTGCGTTGTTGCGTGTCATTAATTCTTTTTTTTTCTTTAATTTTGTGCGAGTTTATTTTGTCGGTCTCATATTTAATAGTACGGGTTTACTTTTTCAGTATCGTGTTTAGTAGTTTTTTTTATGGTCTTACGCGTTGTTGCGTCGCGTTAAAATTTTATTTTTTTTATTTTTTATTTTTTTTGCGAATTTTTTTTTTTGGTCTCATGGTGTAAAATGACACTGTTTAAGTCAATTCGGAAATGTTACTTTTTTATCTGAATGCGTCGGTACTTTTATAACATTTTTTCCTCCCTATTTTGTGCCGACAATTTAAAAAAAAAAAAAAAAAACTAATTGGGCCGGCCCAAATTTTTGGGCTAACTTAAAATGAATAGTGAAAGTAGGTTAAAAACGCCGTCGTTTTAATTCTAGTATCGTGTTTAGTAGTTTTTTTTATGGTCTTACGCGTTGTTGCGTCGCGTTAAAATTTTATTTTTTTTATTTTTTATTTTTTTTGCGAATTTATTTTTTTGGTCTCATGGTGTAAAATGACACTGTTTAAGTCAATTCGAAAATGTTACCGCGGGTATTTTTTTATGTCAATGCGTCGGTACTTTTGTAACATTTTTTTCCTCCTTATTTTGTGCCAACAATTTAAAAAAAAAAAAAAAACTAATTGGGCCGGGCCAAATTTTTTGGGCTTTTTTTTGGCCCAGCACTGTAGCAGTGCGGTCAAATGATAGTCAAACATTTGAGAATTGTATTATAGGTTAATACTACATATTTCTATATCAATATCTATACTATCTATAGCTATATCTATACTACATTGGACACTTTTATATTTAGAAAGTCTTAAATTCAAACTTTTTTTTATGGAAATATCATTTTTTAACAACAAAAACATTCATCTCATTTTATGATACAACTTTTTGTTATATGTAATCTTACCATTCATCTCATTTTAAGGAAACACATCCTAAAGTGACTTCATAATTAAAAAATCACATTTATTTTTAAATTGAAATATCTTTTTATCTATTTATTTTTTTCATGATTTAATTTCATCATATTTTTAAAAATTTTGTGCTTTTTAATTCAAAATCCATTTTGATATATTTTTATTAATTTTTTTATGATTTAATTTCATTATATTTTTTAAAATTTTGTGCTCTTTAATTCAATATCCGTTTTCATATATTTTTATAATTTTTAAGTTTTTTTTCATTTTTAATGCCGTCGAAACCGCTGCTTTGCGCGGGTACCATGCTAGTTATATTTTACTTGCAAGTACCCCGCGCATTGCGGCGACGGGAATCATGTAATTAAAATTTCCGACGACCAATATTTTTTTATTATATGTTTTTCATGATGAATGCAGATAATATTATGGAGTTAATATTTTACTCGACCATTGTTTTTTATAATAATAAATGTAACAAGAGACGTTTGTCAATAAGAAAACATGAAGAAGATGAGAAAGATGGCCAAATGATAAAGAGAAAAATATAAATTATATGGCCATTACACTTATGATATGAAGGTAGCTAAATAGTCATTACGCTTTTGTTAAATTAAGCGAGGCGTGTCGAACCCGTGCGTTGCACCGGGCTTGGTTTTGTGCAAGATCTGAATTTTAATAATTAGTGTCGAGTATATGAGCATATTAGCATGAAAACGGGTTGGTTAATACTAGTAATAAAAATGATTAAATAGTGTTAATAAATAATTTTCTCTTCACGTATAAAGTCAAATCTTGTTGAACCTAAAATAATGATGCAAAAACTCGTTCAGATAACTATTTCTTTTGGAACATATCGTAACATGAGCTGCAATCTGCAATGCATATAACTCCGGGGGCATGACTGTGGCTGCTAAATATAGCAACAAAGTTGGTAGAAAACTGCCTCAAAGAAATGCAATTACTTATGAGAAACAATAAAGCAATAAACAAATTTACAAACCACAAAAGATGTGTTTACATACATCCAGTATACTACTTTGGCATAATGGTTTCTGTTTTCCAATGAATGGTACATTTCTGGTAGCCACGAATGAGCCAAAAAAACAAAATGCAAAAAATCCGCTCGAAATGGGCCAATTCGAAAATCTGACAAACTGGGTTGATGATTCTACTTAACAATGCCAGCCACCACAAACAACATACCACCACTATGTTCATAGCAAAGTAAATATATTAGAGAAATTCAAATCTCATGGATGATGCTTCACATCCCTAACTCATTTATAGATGGCAGATTCTATGATTTTGTAACCCCATGAATAATGCTTCACATCCCTAAAACTGCCAAAAATATTCAATTCGAAGGCAACTGGAGAACCAAATCGTTTATGGGTCATAATGGTTTTAAGTCATAAATACTCCAAATTAAATTTGGTGTACTCAATCTTTATATATATATAGATGATTGTAAAATTATTATGGTTAGTTTGTATCATGTCAAATAAATGATGACCATATTTGTTAGTAACAAGCAAAAGATCCGCGCGTTGCGGCGGGGCTAATTTTTTCCCGAATAATTTTTTTTTTACATTTCGGGGGGTTTTTTTTTGGGCGATGCGTTATGGCGGGGCTAATTTTTAATA